>JAUIMM010000052.1:14782500-14997500 GCA_031769625.1 Taudactylus pleione | reverse complement strand
CTCTCTTTTTCTCTCTCCCTCTCTGTCTTTCTCTCCCTCCCTCTCTCTTTTTCGCTCTGTTCAAGATTAATGGTGCATACACACTGGGCGATAAAGTGGACGACTCAGGGAGCATATCGTGTAGTGTGTACGCACCATTACGCAGTTTATTTGTTTCCAAATGGTTTTGATGGAAACTGTTCTTTGTCCACAGTCCTACCACCACCAACACCAGCACCCACTGGCGGCGTCTCCCCGGCGGCTACCCCACCACCACCCACTGGCATCTCCGTGGTGTGTAAGTAAAGTACACCACATTGTTTTATACAGCACTGTATCGCTCTCCTTTTTTACCCTTGTCAGTCTCTCTCTCTCTCTCTCTCTGTCTTTCTCTCTTCCTCCCCCCCTCCCTCTCTCTTTTTCTCCCTCTGTGTTTGTTTTTTGTTGATATAGAGGCTCTGTTCAAGATTTATGGTGCGTACACACTAGGTGAAAAAGTGGGCGACTCAGGGAGCATATCGTGTAGTGTGTACGCACCATGACACAGTTTATTTGTTTCCAAATGGTTTTGATGGAAACTGTTCTTTGTCCACAGTCACAGTCATACCACTACCAACAATGGTGGCTACACCACCACCACCACCACCACCACCCACTGGCATCTCCGTGCTGCGTAAGTAAAGTACACCACATTGTTTTATACAGCACTGTATCGCTCTCCTTTTTTACCCTTGTCAGTCTCTCTCTCTCTCTCTCTGTCTTTCTCTCTTCCTCTCCCCCTCCCTCTCTCTTTTTCTCCCTCTGTCTGTGTTTGTTTTTTGTTGTTATAGAGGCTCTGTTCAAGATTTATGGTGCGTACACACTAGGCGATAAAGTGGGCAACTCAGGGAGCATATCGTGTAGTGTGTACGCACCATTACACAGTTTATTTGTTTCCAAATGTTTTTGATGGAAACTGTTCTTTGTCCACAGTCACAGTCATACCACTACCAACAATGGTGGCTACACCACCACCACCACCACCCACTGGCATCTCCGTGCTGCATAAGTAAAGTACACCACATTGTTTTATACAGCACTGTATCGCTCTCCTTTTTTACCCTTGTCAGTCTCTCTCTCTCTCTCTGTCTTTCTCTCTTCCTCTCCCCCTCCCTCTCTCTTTTTCTCCCTCTGTCTGTGTTTGTTTTTTGTTGTTATAGAGGCTCTGTTCAAGATTTATGGTGCGTACACACTAGGCGATAAAGTGGGCGACTCAGGGAGCATATCGTGTAGTGTGTACGCACCATTACACAGTTTATTTGTTTCCAAATGTTTTTGATGGAAACTGTTCTTTGTCCACAGTCACAGTCATACCACCACCAACAATGGTGGCTACACCACCACCACCACCACCCACTGGCATCTCCGTGCCGCGTAAGAAAAGTATACCACATTGTTTTATACAGCACTGTATCGCTCTCCTTTTTTACCCTTGTCAGTCTCTCTCTCTCTGTCTTTCTCTCTTCCTCTCCCCCTCCCTCTCTCTTTTTCTCCCTCTGTCTGTGTTTGTTTTTTGTTGTTATAGAGGCTCTGTTCAAGATTTATGGTGCGTACACACTAGGCGATAAAGTGGGCAACTCAGGGAGCATATCGTGTAGTGTGTACGCACCATTACACAGTTTATTTGTTTCCAAATGGTTTTGATGGAAACTGTTCTTTGTCCACAGTCCAACCACCACCAACACCAGCACCCACTGGCGGCGTCTCCCCGGCGACTACCCCACCACCACCCACTCGCGTCTCCGTGCCGCGTAAGTAAAGTACACCACATTGTTTTGTACAGCACTGTATTGCTCACCTTTCTTACCCTTGTCAGTCTCTCTCTATCTCTCTCCCTTTCCCCCCTCCCTCTGTCTGTGTTTGTTTTTGTTGTTATGAAGGCTCTGTTCAAGATTAATGGTGCGTACACACTGGGCGATAAAGTGGACGACTCAGGGAGCATATCGTGTAGTGTGTACGCACCATTACACAGTTTATTTGTTTCCAAATGGTTTTATGGAAACTGTTCTTTTTGCACAGTCCTACCACCACCAACACCAGCACCCACTGGCCCAACACTTTCCTCATTCAAAGCGCGGCTTGCTGCCCTGAGTAAGTACCGTGCACTACTGTACTGTACATTGTGCACTCCTTTTTACAGTGCCTCTCTCTTCCTCCTGTACTCCAAAGACCCATCTCCAACCTCTTCTCCTTACACACTCATTGTTTCTGTACTTGTGTAACTGGAATATTTTTTTTTTCCCCCACAGTGCGGGAACGTGGAAGGCCACAGCCCCCCACCGGCCAGTTGCCTCAACATGGGCCAAGCAGGCCTCACAGGCCGTGTAAGTACTGTACCCTACACAACTGTACAGTACATTGTCTTCTTCTGTACTGTCTCTCTCTCCTTTTTTTATTTTCACAGCGTCTTTTTCTCTCTTCTGTACTACAAAGATGCATCTCCAACCTCTTCTCCTTACAGACTTTGTGTTTTTATTTTTGTTTTTATAAAGGACATCACTCTAAAGGTGCCCATCCACTTAAAGATACCGGTATGACAACCACTGCATGATTACGACATTGTAATCGTGCAGTCGTTTGTCAGTACAGTATGTGATGAGCCTACTCTGAACAAGCAGTTGTTCAGTGCAGGTTCATCAATCATTTGCAAACATGCTTTGCAGATACTGTACAGTAATAGTCATTAAATTGTGGGAGGTTACTGTACTGTATCTACACCGCACTAAAAGTATCCCTCTGTCTGCCAGCTTCAGTCAGTATAATCACCTTTGGTGTAGCAATGTTTAAACTGTATAGCACTTTTCCTGCATTGTACCGTACTGTAGCCATTGTATTGTTCTGTTTGTTTATGTACTGTACAGTACTTTGTTAGGAGCTACAGTAGCCAAACCATTTACAGTAGCACCATACCAAATAAAGGTAAATACAGCACTGTTAATGTGACTATATTTTTTTCCAATACAGTCGTCAGTCATGGACCCTCAGGGAGGCAGGGACCCCAAGGGAGGCAGGGACCACGCCTGACTCGAGGTAGAGTACAGTATTTACGTTAGTGTCAAGATTGTACAATATTGTATATTAGTGTTGTAATACTGTACCCTTTTTTTTTCTCTCCACAGAACAAATTATGTTCTTTTTAAGCCTTTACCGGCAGATGGCCCACCACCTCGTGGATCTTTTTTTTAATTTTTTGGTAACTTTATTTTTGTTTATATATGATTTTTAATAAAATTTGTTTTATTACGTACAACGTTTTCTGTCTTTACTTGGTTCTGTGGATAAAGTACAGCATACTGTATTTACATTTATTGATACTGTAACAACTAAAAGGTAAGAAAATAATGTACAGTAAGTCACCCATTCAGTACTTTTATTAATTGCACACCACTCTTAAGGGGTGATTTCATAAAGCTTGGAGAGAGATAAAATTGGAGAAACAGTAAATACAGTAGCACCAACCAATTAACTACTGTACTCCAGTAACTGTCATTTTTCAAACACAGCCTGTACAGTGACAGTTAGTATCTGATTGGTTGGTGCTATTTATCTACAATTTTATCTGTCTAAGCTTTAACTAGATAAATACACGACAACAGTAAACTTTTTTTAGCCAAACACGTGTTTTTGCTCCAATGGGTGAAAAAGTGCCATCCAATGTTCTCCCAACTGTCATCTCACAGGCTGTGTTTGAAAAATGACAGTTGGGAGCTGATTGACTGACACCTTATCACTTTTTTTATCACTTCTCACTGTCTCCTAACACTGCTTAGTACAGTAAATACACCCCTTGGAGTGAAAAGACGAGACCGGCTAAAAACAGTAAATAGACCACCCCTAAAATTTAAAACATCCCTCAGTGTATACAGTACTGTATGTCTACTGTACTGTATTCTACTGTAAGTGCCAGGCAGCTGTGAAATCACTGTGATGGGCAACAGGGATACTGTACAGTATATGACTGTGGGTGGCAACCCCCATCGGCCGGCACGCCCCTGGTGAGTGAAATCCTGGCCAATAGGACGATACACCCCTGCATCTGTATGTTATTGAGTTTTTGTACCTTTTTAATGACAGATGCTCGTGTTGGGTCTCAGGCGCACTTAAAGACTGAATTACATACAGTACAAACACCAATTATATAAATTAATGACAATTTTTATTTAACTTACGGTAACATGCTTTACAGAGCGGGGGGGAACTTCTTTAGCTTTCCACCCCCGTAGTCCTCTACTGTGCCCCGCTTCTTTCTTCTGCCGCTGGCATGTCGTGGAATTCCAAGCTGGACACGGACATGACTACTGTACAGTACCTAGGAGGAAAGAGATGACGTGAGAACAGTCCTTCCTAAATGCCGACCGATACGCCCTGCTGGACCGAGGACTACACAAAAAGATTATGCTTTTAAGTTAAAATCATCACTGGCACTTTTGGCCTCAGATGCAGAGTTTCACCTACTGTATACCAGGTGCAGACTCTACCGTGCATCAGAGTGCAAGGTCCACTGTACGCCCTGAAGAAAGGAGGATAGCCAGAGATGAACAGACAGTAAAAGACAGACACACAGGTACGGTACATACAGTACTCACCGGAGATTCTCTTTTTCTTCGTCCTGCTCAATCCCACACAGAGGTCCCTGTAGGAGAGAGAATATGCCATGCAAGGCCCTTTCCTGCTCTAATAGTGTCACACTAATCTACTGTAACATTAATATCAGCCCTACTGTATCTCACCAGCCTAACAAACTACAATATAAATTAATGTACAGTACAGTTGGCCTCACAGAGGGCCTACCGGTACCTGTTATGGTGGAAGAGGCTTTGAGGGGTGGAACTTCTTTAGCTCTTTTGCTTTCCACCCCTTTAGTCCTCTCCTGTCCTCCGCTTTTCTCTTCACATGGGTCTTCCTCTCTTCAGACCTGTTGGTCTACTGTAGGTTGGTTTAATGTTCCGTTGGCCTCACATAGTGCCTATCTGTTATGGTGGAAGAGGCTTTGAGGGGGGGAACTTCTTTAGCTCTTTTGCTTTCCACCCCTTTAGTCCTCTCCTGTCCTCGGCTTCTTTCTTCTGCCGCTGCCACGTCCTGGAGAGCGGCAGCGCCGGGTCTTCCTGTCTTCTGACAAGTCCCTTCAAGTCGTGTTTGTTGATTGCAGATCTGTACTTGTATGCGTGACTGTCCTCCATGCATGTTTCCTTGGCATGCGCAGCACCCCATTCAGCATGTCCTTTATCTGGGTAAGTTCTTCCTTGCCAATCCTGAATCTTGTCCGGCATCTTGAGAGGATATCTTCTCTTAAATTGTTGGGGATTGGCACTTTCTTCCGACTTCCATCAAAGTTCACCCGCTTCGTCCAATTGCAATACAGGTCGTAGGGCACGTGTTCCTGAAATATTGCTTGCGCATATCGATGCATCTCACAATTCACAGCTCTGTAAATTTCATTGTACTTCTCAACGTTGATCACAGCCAGTGGTATATCCGGTAAGGGTGTTCCAAATACAGTCAGTGGTGCTGGCGTGCTCGACATGACAGGCATTCCTGGTGAAAGTACAGGCATGCTTGCATTGTTGATCCTTGATTCTTCAACTGACCGTTCAGGCAGGCGATGTGATGCCACTGGTGTACTCTCCCACTGAGGCAGGCTGCATGATGGCACTGGTGTCATGTCCAAGTGCTCTGATGCCACTGTATTGTCCATATGTAGCAAGTAGAAGGATGGGTCAGTCTCCAAGTTGAAATCGTCATCATTCTCAGGCTCAAATTCATCCGGTGTGACCATTTCATACTGGATTGCCTGGTCATGTCTCTTCCTGGTACTCTGGGCAGCGGCCTCTTGCCATTCTTCTTTACTTTGCTGGATTGCTTCTTTCATTGCTTCTGCAATGGTGTCCTTCAGCCCTTCCTTCAGCTCTTCTTTCAAGTTGTCAATTTTCGCTTCCAGTTGACCAACTTTTCCAACTAGGTCTCTCACCATCCTTGCACAGCTACATGTGCATGTGTTATCTTCTTGGAATGACAGTTTTCGCCGAGTTGGTGAGCAGGATACATCTTCAACAAGAGGCTCAAAGTTGTCCAATTCTTCTGGCCCATAAATGACTGGTGTTTCCTCCTGGTTCGGGACGTTCATGGGTTGCTCCACGTTCCCTGGTCCATTTTCTCCGATGTCCACTTGCAAAGTGTTATTCTTCACCTTTGCATTCTTTCTTGCCTTGACTAGAAGAGGTACCTGTAAATTTTCCTTACCTGTTTTCTTCTTGGAAGGTTTGCTTGTAGACCGTTGTGGGACTAGTGCACTCAGCCTTTTGGTCAGTGGAAGTGGGCAAGATTCGTTTCCGTTGTAAAAACCTTTGCTCTTCACCATTTTGACAGTTCGGTGCACTCTGAAATACACAAGTATAAAGATACTAAATACAATGTTAAGTAAAATAGTGGAAATACATGTACTGTATACAGTAAATGTTTCACATTACAACACTGTAAACAATTACAGTACTCTTTCTGTCTCCTAAGACTGTGCGTGTGTTATACAGTATATACAGGTAAATATAGGAGATTACACAGCACTAAAACTGTTAAAGCACTAACCACTATTGTGAGATTGTATAGAGGCACAAGATAATAAATATGATAAATACAGGTGTATAAAAAACACTCCCTAATTATATACTGTACGGTAAGGTACAGTAGGTGTCAGCTCAACAGTAATAAAATGTGTGAATATCTCAACTGATATACAGTACAGTACTGTAAAGTACAGCGCCAAATTTGCTATTTTTATAACATAAATCAAAACTTAGTGTGTACATGATCATTAAAACCATTAGTCTCAAAGTTAAATTTGCAAAGTGGTGCAATAATGCAAACACAGGTTAAACACAGCAATATTGCGACTGAAAGAAAAATGGCCACCAAGCAAAACAAGATGGCGGCGGTCAGTCACGGGAAACTATGAGGGGCAACGGGAGGCTAGGAACGATCGGTATGTGTGTGTGATAGTTACTGGATTCACAAGTAAGCCTCTACGGGGATGGGTGAAGGACGGGGCATACCGAGGCAGCGGGACGATAAACACAGCAATACTGTGACTGAAACAAAAATGGCCGCCGAGCAAAACAAGATGGCGGCGGTCAGTCACAGGAAACTATGAGGGGCAACGGCAGGCCAGGAACGATCGGTATGTGTGTGTGATAGTTACTGGATTCACAAGTAAGCCTCTACGGGGATGGGTGAAGGATGGGGCATACCGAGGCAGCGGGACGATAAACACAACAACTCGCTACGCAAATCAGCATCTAACACAGCAAACTGCAAAAACATAGCAAGCTACAGTACTTACAGTACCAGCGAGTTGATACTGTAGGAAACAGCTCTAGAAGCTCACGGTACAGCAACAAAGGTGACTCGGAAGTCAGGCAGAGTTGCAGAGGTAGATCATGGTAATGAGCAGCAACAACAGTGACTTAGAAGTCAGGCAGCGTTGCAGGTAGTAGTACAGTATCTCAAGGGTTCATACTGTTGATACGTGCCGATGAGACAATCCGAGCAGCAAGTCCGTACAGTTAAGTAGCAGATTCACAGTGTGGATAGCTAGTGTGGTCTGAGACGCTCTTTTATGCTACCAGAGACAAAGAAAACCTTGCCGCCGAAACTCTGCCATGCCATTGGACCACAAGGAAGTGCATTTTTCAAATACACCAATCAGCGGCCAGATTTTCTGCGGGAAGGAATTCTTTTGTCTCTGGTAGCATAAAAGAGTGTCTCAGACCGCACTAGCTATCCACACTGTGAATCTGCTACTTAACTTTACGGACTTGCTGCTCGGATTGTCTCATCGGCACGTATCAACAGTACGAACCTTTGAGCTACTACTACTACTACCTGCAATGCTGCCTGACTTCTAAGTCGCTGTTGTTGCTGCTCATTGCTGTACCCTGAGCTTCTACAGGTGTTTCCTACAGTATCAACCCGCTGGTACTGTAAGTATGGGAGCTTGCTAGGTTCACGGTCATTTTGCAGTTTGCTGTGTTAGACGCTGATTTGCGCAGCGACTTTTCAATGCATATGGTGGCCATTTTTGTTTCAGTCACAATATTGCTGTGTTTATCGTCCCGCTGCCTCGGTATGCCCCGTCCTTCACACATCCCCGTAGAGGCTTATTTGTGTATGGAGTAACTATCACACACACAACGATTGTTCCCTAGCCTCCTGCTGCCCCTCATAGTCTCCCGTGAGTGACCGTCGCCATCTTGTTTTGCTCGGCGGCCATTTTAGTTTCAGTCGCAATATTGCTGTGTTTATTGTCCTGTTTGTCTCCTTCATACGGTAGATGCATATTTGCGTATTTAGGGGCATACTGTATGAAAGCTGGATGTGAGATTAAATTGGGAAATATATATCACAAATTAGCTCAAAACTATCATTTATTAAACACAGCCTGCAAAATGAAATTTAGTAGCTAGTTATACTGTACATGTTATGGCTGATGTACAGTAAGAATGTAATAACCCCCTGTGTTTAAGATACTGAACATTAAATTATTTACTGTATACTGTACTCAGTCTGTATACTCAGCAACAGTACTGTAACGTATTTCTCTTGTTCTTTACACAGATTTTGTCGTCAAACATGGCAAAAATCAGCAAAGCCATCAGCAAGATAATTGCAAGCATGAAAAAAGAACACAAAACAACACGACAGATCCATGCCTGGCTGAAAGAGTGTGGTGTTCTTGTTAGTTTACAGACTGTGCGCTATCATGCATTTGAGAGAACGCGGACCAGATATAGATTTCCTTCTAAATGCACATGGTAGGTACTTTACATCAACCTTTTTTATTACAGTATACTGTATGTTGCTAGATTGGTACTGTATTGTGTTCCAATTTCAACACTAACTGTCCAATAATTGCTATATGCTCTGTATGTGTTCTACCGTAGGAGCGTCAAAAAGATTGTGCACAAATTGACTTGTGAGGATGATGAGCGTACAGCTTTACAAATCAAACATATTCTACAAGCAGAATGTGACCTGGACATCTCCTGTTCCAGCATCAAACGGATGCGTAAGGAACTGGGATGGACTTTTGGCCCTACAAGGTACTGTACATACTGTAAAATTTATATATACTGTACATTAATAATGCACTGATTTTACATGACAGTAAACTAAAACTTGTTTTTATTTCACAGGATAAATCCCATGATAAGGGATGTTAATAAAGTAAAGAGAGTTGAACAAGCACGACGGTGGATAGATAGTGGAGAGAATTTTAATGACATCATTTTCACAGATGAAACTTCGGTTTCTCTCGAGAGGTTCTCAAGACTGTCCTTCCGACACCATGCACATCTCTCACTTAAACCACGTCCAAAGCATCCGTTAAAAGTCCATGTATGGGGAGGTATATCTCGTTGGGGTGCAGGACCGATCTATATTTTTGAAGGTGCAGTACAGTAATGCTTGTTCTAAAAATTATTTACAGTCCTGTACAGTGTATGCTTGTTACTGACAATTTCTCATCTCTTTAGGCATCATGGATAAGACCTTCTTCCAAGAAAAAATAGTAGATTGCTGTATGGTGCCATTTGTAAGAAAATGCTTCCCATCAGGACATCGATTATTCCAGGATAATGATCCCAAACATTCGGCTTCAGCAAAATTCATGGAAGAGAGAGGGATAAATTGGGAACGCACACCACCAGAGTGAGTATTGTCCTATAGTACTGTATTAATTGTTTATTGTACCAAAAAGTATGTACAGTACCAAGCAGTAATTATTCTAGTACACTTTTTACTAAAGTACAGTACTGTGACTGAATATTTTTTTTTTACTTACCTGTAGGTCACCGGACATGAATCCCATTGAAATGGTCTGGGCCCAGTTGAAGAGGTTCATCAGGTCTGATGTGAAACCAACAACTAAACAGGAACTTTTGGATGGGATAATGAAGTTTTGGAGAACAGTATTGACACGTGCCCAGTGTAACAATTATATTGATCATCTCCATAGAGTCTTACCAGTTGTCATCGAAAGAAACGGTCAAGCAACTGCTATGTAGCTTATACTGTACTGTATATAATTTGTAATGTGGAGGAGGGGTTTAACTTCCTCTTTTCAGTTTGTGATCCGGACTGCTAAGTACTGTACACTGTGTCCATACTATACTGTATGTACAGTATTGTGGTTGTGCTTTCTGTCCCTACATTTTACAGTATTCTCCTAATTTATTTTATAAGCTCTTTGTCTACAATAACTTTCCCTTACTGTACCTTATGTACTGTACTTCATACTTTTCCTCTTTTCCTTACACCTACTGTACATTGACCCCTGTTCCAAGGCACACATTGGCATCGTCACAGATTGTGCTGCAGCTGCCACTTTCTGCTACTGCGCTTGATGTTGCCGTTTGTAATGCAGATGTTTCAAGTTTTCAGGTTCCTTTAGTTCATATACAGTACAGTAGTAGTGGCTGCTTCAACATCCACATCCATAGTTGCAGACATACAGTAGTGGGTGCACCGTGAATTGAGAGACAGGCTTCTACTGTACATCTACTGTATGGTTAGAGTGGCGGTCCCTTCGACATCAGGATAAAGTGAGATTTTTGGTAATGTTAGTGCTGTTATTGTATTCACACAGTTGGTGTTCACCTCCATCTGGGGCACCCAAATACTGTCTTGTTTCATGTATTTTTTTTTTTTATCGTTATATTATGGGCTGTGGGCCTAGGGGCACTGCTTACAGTATTTCACCACCAGGCTTAATTACAGTATAATACAAATTACTGTAGTTATTAATAAAATTGTTAGTCTGGTTAGTTAGGGCATATATTAATGTGGAGAAGTGGATTAGTGTGACACTGTTAGAGCAGGGAAGGGCCCTGCACAGCGGATTCTCTCTCCTACAGTACAGGGTGTGTGGGATCAAGCAGGATGAAGAACAAGAGCATCTCCGGTGAGAACCTGTGTGTCTGTCTTTTACTGTCTGTTTGTCTCTGCCTATCCTCCTTTCTTCAGGGTGTACAGTGGACCTTGCACTCTGATGCACAGTAGAGTCTGCACCTGGTATAGGTGAAACTCTGAATCTGAGGCCAAAAGTGCCAGTGATGATTTTAAATTAAAAGCCTACTCTTTTTGTGTAGTCCTCGGTCCCCCAGTAGGGCGTATCGGTCGGCATTGAGGAAGGACTGTTCTCATGTCATCTCTTTCCTCCTACTGTAGGTACTGTACAGTAGTCATGTCCGTGTCCAGCTTGGAACTCCAGGACATGCCAGCGGCAGAAGAAAGAAGCATGTGACAGTAGAGGACTACAGGAGTGGAAAGCTAAACAAGTTCCCCCGCCCCCCCCCTCTGTAAAGCATGTTACTGTAGGTTAAATAAAAATTGTCATTAATTTATACAATTGGTGTTTGTACTGTATGTAATTCAGTCTTTAAGTGCGCCTGAGACCCAACACGTGCACCTGTCATTAAAAAGGTACTGTACAAAAAGTCAATAACACACAGATGCAGGGGTGTATCGTCCTATTTGCCAGGATTTCACTCACCAGGGGCGTGCCGGCCGATGGGGGTTGACGCCCACAGTCATATACTGTACAGTATCCCTGTTGCCCATCACAGTGATTTCACAGCTGCCCGGCACTTACAGTAGAATACAGTACAGTAGACATACAGTACTGTATACACTGAGGGACGTTTTCAATTTTGGGGTGGTCTATTTACTGTTTTTAGCCAGTCACGTCTTTTCACTCCAAGGGGGTCTATTTACTCTACTAAGCAGTGTTAGACAGTGAGAAGTGATAAAAAAGTTATAAGGTGTCAGTCAATCAGCTCCCAACTGTCATTTTTCAAACACAGCCTGTGAGATGACAGTTGGGAGAACATTGGTTGGCACTTTTCACCCATTGGAGCAAAAACACGGGATTGGCTAAAAACAGTTTGGGAGATTACGTCATTTTGCCAGGCGTGAAATTATCGCTGTATTAAATTTGAAAGCTTTTCTGCCTACTGTAGGCGGGAAGTCAATGCAATGTACAGTAAGATAGTATGTAAAAAAGTTTTGCCTACAGTATGAATAGCAGGCGGAAAAATTTGGTGAATTGGGGTGCAATGTTGCGGGAAGCCTTCAACGTCCCCTAAAGGTACTGTAAACAGAGTAACTTTTTTTTAAAAAGTCAGAACACACTAAAAATTCACTTTCATTTTGGGGGGCGGAAGAAAAAAAATTGGGGGGAAAAAAGTGAAACTTGTAGGGGTAAATTTACTAAGATGGGAGTTCTATTTAAGAAGTTACTGTACTGTATGTTGCCCATAGCATGCAATCAGATTCTACTGTACTTATCATTTATCTACAGTAGCACCTTCTAGAAGAAACTGTACAGTAATACCTGGAATCAGATTGGTTGCTATGGGCAACATCACTTAATAGCACTACCATCTTAGTACATTTACCCCCTAATATATAAAATGTACTGAGTTTAGTAAAAATAAAAAAGCGCTAAATGGGTATACAGTAGATCTGGGCATGCGCCTGAGATACGATGACGCACAGTATTGTAGGAAACACTCAAGCCAGGTGCAAACTTGGTATTGCAGGCGGCTGTAGTGCAATGGTAAATAATCAAACCAATACATTACGCTGCCTGTACAACCCTTTTGCGGGTTCGAAGCTTGAAAGGTTACACTTTTTATTTTTTATTAACAAGGTTAGACTTTTTGGTCAAAGTACTGTGGCATAGAAATACCAGAATTTCTGGATAATGTACTGTATTAGTGAAGATTTAAAACAAAATAAAATTACCATATACAGTATGTACTTTAAAGGTCTCGAACCAGCGGGACAAGAAAATGGTAGATGCAGTAGGGCTAGGCATTAGCCCCCTAGACTACTGCATCTACTGTACTGTAGTTCCTAGAGTCAGGGAATCACTACAATGTCTACCGTATTGTACTTACAACTACAGTTATAAGTACCGTATAATACAGACAACTGGGCATGCGCAGTGCTATGAGACTCAATACGCCACAGTGTAGCGCGCAACAATGCGGTATACTGTATGGCGTACCGTATGGAGCAACAAACTACAGTACTGTAGCTGGGCACATATACAGTACAATAGATTGATTTTTGTAAGGGTTGGATAACAAGACTGAACTACAGTACTATAGTGAACATTAAAAAAATAAATTAAATTATAAAGGTCTCGAACATAAGGAGAGAAGTGTAAGCAAGACGGATCACCTAAGCCCTTGCTCACAAGTCTCTCCTAGTCCTCTACAGTACTATATGTGACATCTACAGTACCATACGATGAAGTACAGTACTCAGGCGTCTGTAGCGTAGAGGTAAGAAATCGAACTTCTACATTGCAGACGTCGGTACACCCCGGGTTCGAAACCAGGAAGCTTAATAATGAAGCTTTTCATTATTATTAGGCAGTCAAGGTTACACTTTTTATTTTTAATATTATTATTACACAGTCAGTGTAATAATAACACACTTTCACTGTGTGTGAATCATGACCTGGTACTGTACAGTATGATATTCCATACTGTACGCCATGGCGTACAGTACATAGCCATAGCGCTACAAGGGTATGGCAATGGCGCAGCACCACTGGCAATGCATTGCAACCCCGCCACTGGGCACAAGCCAGAGATCCTATTTGTACCGTAACCCATCAGAACTGGCTATAAGTTACCACAACGCAAACTGTGCTGACATTGACGCAATTTTGCGGTTTAAACGCAGAGTCAGTTTGTACTATAGAGACCCCTCTCTTATACACAGTCAACTATCAGTTACTAAACATATTAAATTACTAATGTTACCAAGTCTAAGACAGCATTTTCATTGACGCAAGTTTGCGCTCTGCATCTGCCCTACAAACTGCTGTTAGTCCACTACTGTAGCACCTTATGTACTGTAGTAATGAATTTACTATTGTGTATACTGTGCAGTACTGTAAGTCTCGGACAGTGCAGAATGGCACTAGTGAGAAAATTCAACAGTACTGTTAGCAATACAGACAACTGAGCATGCACCATAAAATAGCACTACTTAATGTATGGCTTGGCTCCACTGGACATGGGGCACACATTCCATTGTGATTAAAATCCAACCACTGGGCACACGCAGACATTGATGCAATTTTTCGGTTTAAACGCGCAGTCAGTTTGATATACAGAAACCAGTCTCTTTAACATGGCCCATTGCCACTTGATGGTCATAATAAATCACTATAATGTCCGCGTTCATGTCAGCGCCGGCATTGACGCAAGTTTGCATTCTAAGCTACAGTACTGTATGTACAATAATAAAAATCCTAGTTTCGCTGTTTGACTCCCGAAGCACTGGGCAGACATGCGCTCCACATGTACTGTATTGAATACTGAATATTTTAAGTGAAGATTTTAAAAATAAATGAAAAAAACATACTGTATTTTCAAGGTCTCGAACCCACGGAACAAGAAGAGAGGAGAAGCAGTGAGACTAGGCATTAGACCGCTAGGCCACACGCTTCACCCATTACTAGAGTTCTGTAGTTTGTAAAGTCTAATGTCTAAGCTTCTGTCAAACAATCATCGGCCGGTGATACAGAACATACCGTACGGTACATTGGAAAGTGACACCTGGTGGGCAAAATGTTGTATTACACGTAATGAAATCACACGCATGCGCTATGTAGTTTAGGAAAAGTGACATCTGGTGGGCAAAATGTTGTATTACACGTAATGACTTTTTTCACTAATAAACTTTCTTTGTGTCGCGACTCATGGCGTGGTGAGTGGCGCGCCATGCGTGGCGTGACAGATAGCGCTGTGATGCCACGTTATAACTGGGGTCATCAGTACTTCGGGGAGCACCACCAACATACAAAATTATTTCCAATTATGGATCATTGATTTAATAGTTGGTTTACACT
Source organism: Taudactylus pleione (assembly GCA_031769625.1). Taxonomy (NCBI): domain Eukaryota; kingdom Metazoa; phylum Chordata; class Amphibia; order Anura; family Myobatrachidae; genus Taudactylus; species Taudactylus pleione. Next base: position 14,982,562 of record JAUIMM010000052.1, on the reverse strand, counting down.
AGGATTTAATTGTGTTCAATTAATGTGGCAGGAATTACCCTGTGCGGGATCAAATCCAACTGTTTCAATACTCTAGGCTGATCAGCACATTGGGGCCCAAGGGTAAGTATGAGAAGTACTTTATTCTCCTTATATGACATATATGTCCTTGATGATTCCGGTTATAACTACCAGGTGACAATATCATAGTGGGATAGTGTATAATAGCTATTATACCAGGAAAGTTACTGTAACTTCGCTGCAAAAACAGGCTGTCCCCATGTACTAAGGCAATAATAGTGTCTGAGGCGTATGTGAGTGTGCTTAATGTCACAAAGTTCAAAACTCACCACAGTGCTGCCTGTATCACTTGTAGCCTGTCTCTGGTGGAGCTGGCTGACTCTTTTAATCAGGAGCTGCGGCCTCCGTTCACTGCTGTGGTACAATAGTTGCAAAGATAGGGGAAAAGGCTCACAGCTACGACTGCTGTAGATAGCTTGTAGAAGTGTAATCTGCACTCCCCCTCTATGCCCTCATGGATGGTAACACAGGAGCAGTCCAGCCCTCCTGCAGCGGTCACGTGGTTGATACATCACAGAGGTCCTTTCACCACATAGGATCTAGCATCAACCCACTTCCTGGGATCTCTCTCTCTCAGTCAGGGCACAAACTGCTTACACGTGCTCCCTACAGCCAGCTCTGGGTCCTAAAGTCCTCCTCTTCCTCCAAGCACACTACAGTCCTGTGCTATTCACGTGAAAGGCTGTCAGGGAGTTAACCCCTGCTTTCCCTGGGGGAATCTTTCAGGGGTGTCACAGGCATGCCAGAGTGTTTCAATGCTGTTTCAGAGGCATGCATAATTAACAGGCAGCGTCATAGTACACATCACCTGGTAGATTTTTACACAGAACTGCTCACAGTGCTTGCGGTAGGGTACAGTCAACCACAAGCGCTGCTGTCTGATCCGATGGTTCCTGATGTTCCTGGAGATGATGCACGCTAGTGGGCGGCTAAAGACAGGCTGGTGGGCGTCTATAAACACAAAGTGATCGCTGGCCAAGACATAGTGGGCGGGCTTATGTCTTGCTGTGCGAGCGGATGCCTTGACGTCACTTAACTGAATTTCCATACGCTGGGAGCGAGCGGCTGCAACTAGCGAACAAGTCTGAATCAGGTCCTGTGTCCGAAGCTGCGTCTTGTACACAGTCAATTGGATTTGCAAAGCCGGTAGTGGGTGTCTCAATACAAATCTGGGGGGCTGTGACATTTAAATATTTTCGCACAGCTGCTGCGTACAAAATAGCAACAGCGGTGGTAATACGTACATCTCTGACTCAGGCCCTTAATCTCAGATTAGGAGGTTGTGCAACTGTTTTGCGTCAACCACACAAACCTTATGTATCTTTTTGAACAGCTGAGAAATGAATAGAAGCTTTTACCATCACACTCCAAAGCATTGTCTGGGATGCATAAATTATTATCGACAGGTTAATAATTTGCCTGAACATGCATTGCCTGCATGTTCAGGCAATGACAAATGCTGTCAGCGACCAACGGGAGCGCGCATCACTGGTCATTGCCGGCATATTCACTACATGATTAATAAACGATTGAATGATAACAATGTCGCAATCGTTCATTTTTCTCATGTAGTGGATACGACATTTAACATGTAAGAAGTATACTGTAAGATTTTACATCTTGGTGGAATCTTTGTATTACCACGAAGATTGGTTTTCTTGCTCATGCTTTAGTATATTTTAATGTCATACATCTAGTAATTTATAGTTCCTCTGAAAGAGCCTTTATATCTTGTTACCTGCCATTTAAGATTCCAATAAATGTTATTTTTATGTACACATATATTGCGTGTCTCCTTGGTCCGGGCTAGATGATTGGCGCTATTATATTTTTTTGCATTTTTTCTTCTTGGTTTATGGGTGGCAGTGGACCCCTAGGATAGCTGCCTGATACTTTTCAACTGTGACCCTGGAGGGCGCCCTTTGCTTTGCTAGACAAGTATCGTGGAACTGTCATCTATTTATTGGGACATGCTTGAGAACAGTTATTCTCATTAAAGTGAAATTTACATCCTTTAACTTCCTAGTCAAATTCCAAGTCATCATCATTACTTAATGGATATATTTAACTGTCCATTTATTCAGAGGAACACCACCACCACCACCACCACTTCTAAGTACTTAGGACCAGGGCCGCCATCAGGAATCACAGGGCCCAGGACAAGTGGATCATACAGGGCCCCCCCTCTCCCAAAGCCCTGAGGGTGTAAAAGTGTAGTGTAGAGTGCTGAGTGATTAAATAAATGAGAATCGTACTTACCTGGTATCCTTAGATTGTGGTGTTAAACTTGGTTGTTCTTCCCCTTCATCCATGCCTCTTCTCACCGCCAGCCAATGGCCATGGTTCTATGTAGAACATTCAGGAGACGAGGATGGACAGACATGAGGAATGGAGATGTGGTAGATGAGAGGGTAGAAAGTTGTGGCATAAGAGAAAAGTGAATAATGTGGACAGACAGCAGAAAAAGATTTGGGTACAGATGGGATGGGGAAAAAGATGGCATAATGCAGTCCTGACCAACCTGTGACTTTATAGCTGTTGTGAAACTACAAGTCCCAGCATGTTTTACCAGCTAATCACGGGAGTGTAATCTGGGTCTTGTAGTTTCACAACAGCTGGAGAGTCACAAGTTGGACAGGTCTGGAATGTGACACACAGGAATAAAGACAGTAAAAAGGTGTTAAGAGTCACACAAGTGGGAGTGGATGCAGAGGCATTCATAGGGAGGGAAGGAGGTGCATAGGTACACATGGGAAGTGGAAAAGAAGCAATGGCACAATTGGGATTTGCAGTAGGAGGCAGAGGCACTAATGGGAAGTGGAGGGGATAGAGGCACTCATGGAGGTGTGAGGCATAATCACCCATGGAGTGGGATGGGGAGGGGCAGAGGCACACATACTAAGCTACATAGAGTTCACTACAGTCAAATACAGTGTACAGACAGGGGAGAGAGACTGGGATAGATATCATGGTGGTAGGGAGAGAACATAGAGCTGCAGACACAAGAAATGAGATCCATGTGGTACTTACTGGGCTGTGTCTGCAGTGTTGTTCCTGGGCTGTGAGGATGACAAACCACCTGACCTCCAGGCTGCAGTGTGGATCACAGATATGCTAGGGGAATCCAGCACCTGACAGCACTAGCTTGTGTGCTGCTAGTGATGTCTGGAGATTTAATGAATGACTCATCACAACTTAGCCTTGCGATGATTCATTCATATAACTCTCCGGTAAGCACTACAGCAGTGTCAGCTGTCCCGTGTTACAAGTAATTAACTAGCAATCAACTCAGCTGTCCGGGCCCAGTACAGGAGTACTGGCAGTCCCCCCCTGATGGCGGCCCTGCTTAGGACCTCATTCAGAGTCGGTCGAAGCGGCCGCACAGTCGTACGGGAAAAGGGGCTGGATATGCAAATGATTCCCTCGCAAGTTGCGTCCCTAAATTCGGATCGGCTGACCAAGGGGAGGAAGCGACCGGAATTAAAAAAATCTGCCCCCTTCTCGTACGCATTGCACGTCATCTCCGGGCATATAAGGATTAATCGAGACCATCGGGAAAAATCGCAACTGGTCGTAGAGCTTAAGGTTGACCATACCCTTTCTTAAGCTCTTAAGCTCTACGATCATGTCAGTGTAAAAACCTCCCATGTCACATGTGCCATGATGCTACTTTGTTAATTATGCACTCCCATAAACCGTATGCACTCCCATAAAACGCTGTTCGCATAATTAGGCACGCCTGCGTTCGGATCTCCACTCCCCCGTTTTCAAGCACCTTCCCCTGTTACCACCCACAAATGCCTCAATCTGTCACTCAAACTACCGACCTGGCTGTGTTCAAGGAGAGAAAAATTTCTGATCATAGCGGCTAGTTTGCGCACGCGCATTGCGAACTTTACGCATGCGCAGTATAGCGAACATCGGTGGCGTACGACCGTGCGGCCACTTCGACCGACTCTGAATGAGGTCCTTAGTGTATGAAGACGGCAACTCATGCAGCATAAAATATATGCAGTCTTTGAATACTAATTGCTACCTTCAGGCTGCTACTGAATGATCACAGATCAATTTACCTGCACATGCACCATGGAATTAGGGGCCTGATTCAGACCCGCTCGCGAGTGCACAGCACTCGTAAGCGGGTCGATGTGCCCCCACTGCGCATGCACGAGCCCCAGCGAGCGACAGAAGCTCCGTCGCTCCGGGGCTCACTACAAGATGGGGCGGCTGTCGATGTTGATGGACAGTTCGCCCCGTTTTGTGGGCGGGGATGGAGGGTGGCTGCACAAACGCAGGCGTTCCCTTAGGAACACCTGCCATTTGTGGGCGGCCCTACTGACATCATGAGTGATGTCAGTAGTGGACTTCCTGCTCTATTAGAGCAGGAAGTTTACTCTGGCTTGCGGGAGCCAAGACCCTCCCGCAGGGTCTCGTCGATAATCACTACCATCACCAGGCCACTCGCACTAGCTCTGGGTGGTCACCCAGATCTTTGCGAGCGGCATGGAGGCCGAAACAAAAAAAGAAAAAACACCCTGATTCAGAGCGAGCGCTCGCAAACAGCGTGCGCCTCTGAATCAGGCCCTAGGTCCACTGCTTTACCTGTGGTTAATTAGTGCTGCATTTCCAATTATGATTTACTGCTATGTCTGTCTCAAGCGTTTTGCTGCATGACACAATGTTTCTAATTTGGTGTGTGTTATTATTGTAATTTCTGCTGTTTTTTCTGGTATATTCATTATTATTGTACATCTAATTGTTATATTGTTACCTTGAGCCCATCTTTTTTTAATAGACCTCAAGCGCTGTTTATAGGGACATAGGCCCTCATTCAGAGCCGCTCGTTAGCGGCAGTACGCTCGTTCCGAGCGATGTTTGCACATCTGCGCATGCGTACGCTTTTTAGTACGCATGCGCGAACCAGTCAGTGCGGCCGAAAATCGTTTGTACGCTATATAGCGAGTGCCTGCTATTTTGAGTGACAGAATGAGGCGTATGTGGGTGGTAACAGGGGAAGGTGCTTGAAAATGGGGAGTGGAGATCCGAACGCAGGCGTGCTTAAAGGTCAAAACGGGCGTTTTATGGGTGTGTATATTTAAAACAGCAGCGTCAATGACCACGTCACTGGGTTATTTTATAGCCAGAACTGCTCGCAAATTTGTGGTAGCAAACACCAACCACAAGAATAGCGAGCAGTTCATACGCTGGTCGATGTACTCGATTAATCTAATAAATAGCGGACATGACGTATGGTGCGAGCGGCCAGGGGGCGTTTTTAACAAATAAACGAGCGTATGTTTTGCTCGTTCGTTCAGGCTTAGAGGTGTGAACAGACTGCAATGTGCGTACGGATCATTTGAATAGCCACCCCTTGTTTTTAAACGAACGACCGCAAATAGCGAACGGCTCTGAATGAGGGCCATTATCGTTAGCTTAATAGAAGTGACACGCATGGCCCAAAATACTGAAACTGGATACTAGAGTTAAATACGTACTGCAGCATTTGCAGGCATGTAGTAATTTACATTTGCAATCAGGAAAATGAGCCTAATCATTCACCTTGTGCATTACAGAAAGTACAGAAGCACAATGCCTTCATGCCAGATTTCAGAGCTAACAATTTTGAACTCTGCACAAATTCTTCAATTGGAATGTGCACTGTGGAAAGAATTAAAATGTCAGTAAACATTTTTCAGCCAACTAGGCCATACCCCACAATAATTTAAGTTTTTCCATTTATTATTGCTCTTTTTAGCCTCAGATATGTTTTGCATTAATAATTAGAGTGAGGGGACATTGGAATTGTATTTATTACATATCACCTTTTTGTGTTTGAATATTTACAATGGTAAAAATGTGCCTGTACACTTTTTTTTATGATGTACACAGTAATATCCTATGTATAGTGCAGACTAAGTAGTCCCTTGTCACCCAGGTAGCCAGAGAAGGCCTCACATCCACTATTGCTCATTACATGCATGTGACTGATGTTTTTAAAGCTAGTACAACACATGTAAATGGGTCTGAAATTCATTGATTCAATGACCTCATATAACTTATATTTTTACTAGCGTTCAGATGTATTGAGTTGTATTCTTCCTAATGCTACTTGATCAACTCACATGCATTTATAATAAGTAAATACATTGAGGAAGCCTAGAGTGACCTCAAATGATTAGAAAGTAGAAACTATGGGGGTCATTCAGACCCGCTCGCGAGCGCAGGATGCTCGCAAGCGGGTAGATGTTCCCCCACTGCGCATGTGCACGATGGAGGGAGCTCCGCCGTGCGCATGAGCGAGACCCGGCGAGCGATGGGCTCTCCATCGCTACGGGTCTCGCACCAAAGGGGGCGTGCTGTCGATGTTGATTGACAGCACGCCCCCTTTGGTGGGCGTGCCGGGGGCGTGCCTGCCAGACGGAGGTGTTCCCATGCGAGCATCCATGATGATGGTCGCGATGGTCTTGACCATCGCGACCATCGGGCTTGCGACGGAGATCCTGCCATAGGGTCTCGCTGCCGCAAGCCCTGGAGTGATTTTGGCTCTATCAGAGCCAAAATCACTCCCACTGACATCACTAGTGATGTCAGTGGGGCCAGCTTCAGATGGTAGGCGTTCCCATGGGAACGCCTCCGTCTGGCAGGCACGCCCACCAAAGGGGGCATGCTGTCAATCAACATCGACAGCACGCCCCCTTTGATGCGAGACCCAGAGCGATGGAGAGCCCGTCGCTCGCCGGGTCTCGCGCATGCACACGACGGAGCTCCCTCCGTCGTGCGCATGCGCAGTGGGGGAACATCGACCCGCTTGCGAGCGTCCTGCACTTGCAAGCGGGTCAGAATGACCCCCTATGCTAATAATAAATTGTATGTCAAACTCATTTCACATCTGTTTTCACTTGAGTTTTACCCAAAAACACACAATTCCCAGTGAGTCTGAAGCCTTAATCCACCTGCTCTACCCCTGAATTCTCATTAAAATGTTCCCTTTTTGACATACTGAATGTAGTTGCATGTTATTATAAGTACTTCACTCAACAGATGTTAAAAATGAGCATAGCAAATGTGTTCATTAAATGTCCAAGACTTTTTGACCAGCCTTAAATATGCTTCAAACACCTACAGTAAAGCTGGCCACACATCTAAAGATTATCTGCCCAACCAGCCAACTAGTTGATCGGTTGGAATGAAAATCTGGTAAGGTATGGAAGCAAATGACAATCAGCAATTTGCTCCCAAATGCCGGAAAATGGACAGAAACTGTTGTTTGAACAAATTATTTAGATCAAACATTTAACAGACTTGTCTGACCGACCATTTTAATCTGTTTTCTGGCATTTAGGAGCAAATTGCTGATCATCATTTACTCCCATTCCTTACCAGATTTTCATTCCAACCAATCAACAAGTTGGCTGGTTGGATGTAAGTTGGTCTAGTGTGTGGCCAGCTTAAGACTGTTGTTGAAGTCTGATAATTTACAAAATATTAAACTTCATTTAAAAAACCTATTTCAGAACTGTTTTGAGGGAATCGGTATGAATTACCGCTGGACCTAAGCCCAGTGGATGAAATACCAATGCTGAAAGGCCGGCACATGAAGATGGTATGACCCCTAACCCTTCCCCCTCCCCCCCTCTAACCCTAACCCTCCCTTAAGTGTGCCTAACCCTAACCTCCCCCCTAGTGCCTAACCCTAACCTCCCCCCCAGGGGTGCTTAAACCTAACCCCCCCTCCCCGCACCCTAAACCTAACCCTCCCAAGGGGGTACCTAAACCTAACCTCCCCCTGGAGGGTCCCTAACCCCCCCTTCCCCTAGCCTGACCCTAACCATCCTGGGGAGGTGCCTTACCCTAAGGCCCCTTGGGAGTCCCTAAACCTAACCTTCCCACCCCCCGCGGCTATCACCTCCCTAGGCCCAGCTTACCTATGTTGGTATGCCGGGCATCGGGATTTGATAGACGTCTAAATATAGACGCCTATCATTAGACCCATGCTGGGATTTCACTGTCAGGAAGCTGGCAGTCGGCATTTCGACCGCTGGCTTCCTTACTACATCCCATTAGAATGTATTAGTATGTAGTCAGGGCTTAATATGTGTTGGAAGGCACAGGCATGAAATTCACTTCTCTTGGTCTAATCGTGTTAAATGTTTAAAAGTAGTTGTATTGTCCTGGCAGTAGTATGCTTCCTCCATCTGTGTACTCCTATTATAACTAATTTCCTAACTGCTGTCAGACTGGTATATTGGCTGATAGTACATTAGTTCCACTCCAGTCCTTCACTGAACTCCAGCAATCATTTGCAGTTCAGTGTAGGATAGAAAATGAAACACCATTAGCCAATGACAGATCAGGCTCATAGCATCCAGATTCCTGTCCTGCAGTAAAAGGTAGAGAAAAGAAAACTGCTATCAGCCAATAGGCTCTGTGACCTAACTCCAAGGACCCTTACAGAGAATCACTGAATAGTTCTATTGTAACTGCTATAAACTGTTCACCACTACCTCAGCCTGTACTCGACCAGAAGATTTGTAATACAAATTGAGATGTGCATGTTAGGACTAAAATGTGAGAGTTTATTACATATAGTATAAAGGTAGTTGGTATTTTTGCATTAGTATCCTAAAGCAGAACAGCTAACATTACAGCATAAAAGTCTCATCATTTCAACAGTGGCTAATTTCAATGCAATTTAATACCAATTTACGTTTCTCATTGGAGGAACATGAAGTTGTATTTATTGTTATGTTTTCTTACTGTCTTGTGAGTCAACGGCAAACAGAATGGACATTGTAGGCCAAATGCAATAGCCTCCGCATTGCTGAAATAGCCGATGTTTCTGTGAATGAACCACAAGATTTTTTTTTAAAGATTGTGCAGCCATATTTAAAATGTACAGGCGCTAGGCGCCGAGTGTTTAAAAATAAAAACGCATTTAAAATGGTATGCGAAGCACTGAGCCAGGACAGCAGGTCCTGGGCTCCAGTGCTGCAGGGTGCAAAGCCTGAGGCTGTGCACAGGCATAAAATGTGAGTGTATTTACAACGTATGATTTTACATGTATATTTTGTAAAGAAAATGCACTTCTTGGATATGACTGTATACAACATGACAAGCTTCTGGGGCTGTAGGAATTTAGATGCTGATTGTCATCTCCTAGCAGGAGGTCTGCTGAATAGAAAGACAGTTGTGGTCAGTGAACTCTGGCTGGAAGGTTTCTGTGTGAAGGTGTGAATAGTGTCATATGGCCAAACCCTTCAGTTACAGCACTTCCTTTGAAAAGACAATTTGTTTGTTTTTGAGAAGACCCTTTTGGATGTCACTGAATGTGTTAAGGTTGGAAATGTCAAACTGATAGATACTTCCATTGGGAAGGATGAATGTCATTTACTATTCCCTGTGAAATGGTATATCAACATTTTAGGAGACAGTTATATTGTATGATAAATCAGTTTGTGTTTAGGTTTGGGTGGTAGATTAGAAAGGAGGAAATTGGGTGACTCCTTTGACATGTAAGATGTGGTTATTTATATTATGTGAGAAAGCATGATTGGTTAAGAGGAGCACAGGGCGGATTTACCCCCCTGTGATATTGTGTGTAAGAATTATATAAAAAGAGGGCATGTGAACCCTGTATGTGTACATCTTTGAAAATCCTTTGTGGAGAAAAACTGCTGTTTGATTTCTGTATGATATTCCTCTTCAGGTGGAAGGGAGGGTCTTCTTTAAGACTGAGCAATAAACACGTTTTGCCTTTAGTTCAACTACATCTGTACCCTGCGACCAACAGAATTGCGGCAAATGCTATTTCGTTCTCCTACTGTTCTGGGTTAAGTCAGGCATCTCCGAAACTCAAGCCCTCTGTCCGCTACCGTGCAGTCCTGTCCATTGCGAGGGATCAGGTGGGAACAGCTGACACCAAACAGGAGGTTAGTGGTCACATACACAGTTAATCGACACATACACAGCAGAGCAGTTTCAGGTGCTGGCGATAGGAGCCTAAATGTACCTAAGAAGCAGTTCCAAACGCCGATGGTAGAGTTTGGTGTGGCAGCTTCGTTTCGCCCTCGGCACAGTGGGTCGAGTCAGTGACAGGCAGTCACTGACGGTAAGCGGGAATCCCTGATACCCCAAGGTCTAGTGGGGATCAAAACCCCATACTGTGATCTGGAGTCCGGGCTGGAAGCCATCCGGTCACAGACTGCTTTAAATCTCATGGATAAATCACAGAAACATTGGCTCTGTCATGGAGAATAATACATGAAGCCTTGCATCTTCTTATACCATCTCTGTTAGGGGCACTGCTAAACAATTTATTGAGAAGGAGCATGGTAGACAGAGAAAAGATAGTTCTAGGTTATGGATTGGCTAGTATATTCAATGTTATATCTGGTACATGTGTGTTACTCTTTCTAAAATAAAATTCTACATACAAATTATTAAACTTTACAAATGGTGTTTGTCATATAATTTTAGCAAAATGTGACTGAAAGCTGGGCAAAATATTCTAGTCCCCTGTACCATGTCCATTATTATCAATAGGTTGTTGGTCGGAGCTGTTTATCTGTGTCACTGTCATTTTGTAAAGCAATGAAGGCAGCTACATCAGTCATGTGCAGCAGTGATGACAGAAGCTGCAAATAAAGGGAAACTACATTAACTACCAAGGCCTCCAAGACAAGGTAAAGCATTTAACAAATGTAGCTTATTAACCTATTTCTCACGGTCATTCATTTTGTTCCAAAATTGCACTGTAAGAAGGATTTTTGTGCATTTTATGCTTAACATAAACTGCTGGCAATTAGGTGCACATTACAATAATTAGCACTCTGCACCCATGTGAGTAAACGATTAAGGTAATAGATTCGGTATTAAAGTGGACCTGTCACATCATATAAATCCCCAATGGCATCCTTAAAAAGTTTTGTCCTGTTGACTATGTATTAAAGCTAGAAAATCACCTTTTAATTTCTCTATCTAAAGTTACAGGGAACATCAGACTGGAATCGGTATATCATGCCGCCGGTCAAATACCGACAGCGGCACAAAGGCGGGTCAAAATCCCGACAACCAAAGGAAAGTACCCGAACCCTCCCCTCTCCCCTCCCTACCCCTCCCTTAGTGGTGCCTAACTCTAACCCTCCACCCTAGTGCCTAACCCTAAACTTCCCCCGTTAGTGCCTAAACCTCTTCACCCCGCACCCTAAACCTAACCGATTCACCCCACACCCTAAACCTATCCCTCCTGGGGATGCCTAACCCTAACCACCCCTAGTGGTACCTAACTCTAACCCCCCCTTTTCCTACCCTAACCCTCCCGTGGAGGTGCCTAATCTAAATCCCCCCCAGTGGTCCATAAAGCAAACCCTCCCCCGCCGTGGCTACACGCTAAAACACTCGGCTTACGTTCATTCAATAAGCCGGGTGTCGGGATTTAGCAGTTTGACTAAAGATAGGCATCAAAATCCTGACGCCTATCTTTAGTCCCATGTTGGGATGTGGGTGTCGGGATATCGGCAGGCAGGATAGCGCCCGCCGATATCCTGAAAGCATCCCCATCAGAATGACTGCTGCATCTGAACCTTTCCTATGATAAATTATGTGCAGAACCTCATGCCAGGTGTCTGAAATCTGGGAGCGACAGGGACAAGACTCTCACCTGGCCTGAACCCCATCCTACTTTCCTTACTCTGAGTACCTCATGCAGCCAGTCACCATTAGTGGAGTTGCCCAGTAAAATAGATATTTCCTTAAATAATAATTTTCTAAACAGTATTATGACAGCTAGAATTTTATTGGTTGCTTTTGATAATGCTACGCTGCTATTTTTTTTTTTACTTGTCTTTATAAATGTTACGCAGCAATAGAATGAATACTCAGTGGCATGTCTAAAATGGGTGCAGAGCTCCTGAGTCAAGGGGGCACACCACACACCCTGCAACCATTATGTCTGAGGGGTCACATAGAAATTTTCATACAGGTCTCCTTATTTCTTAAAATGCCCCTGAGAATACTTCATTAGGAGTTAAACTGTTTGTAAGTAAAGATGGTATCCGGCTGATTGGCCGACAATAAAAAAAGGCAGACATTCAAAAGATCGACACATTCTGAATGTCAACAGACAAATGGTCGACATGGTCATTAGGTCGACCTCATTCTGTAGCTATGTATTTAGGCCAATAGGGTTAAATGGTAATGTAGACATGGATTTTCACGATTTTTAGGGTTAGGTTTAGAATGACAGGGATAGGTTTAGGGTTTGGCCAAAATACCAAAAAAAAAGTTTCAAAATGTTAGTATTGACATGTTAAATGACAAATTTTTCAATGTGTTGACCATCTAACCCTGTCAACTGAAATACATGTCTACAAAATGATGATCGACCTAATGACCATGTTCACCTATTAACTGTCGACATTCAGAACTAGTCAACCTTTTGGAATTGACCTTCTGAAAAAGTGGATTTTATTTGGACCCTCTGTAAAATTATTTCTCAGATTCCATAGCGGACACTCTACCACTGGGGTATAATAGTGAGTCCAAGGAGCTTGGCACTTCAACTTAACTTGTTTGAACATTGGCTTATCCTCCTTCTATACCACTGAAGCCTCAAGTTCTCACTTATTTACTAGCAAAGCCCAACAAAGGAGAAGAAACTTACTAAAAACATGTCAAGAATCTTTTGGATTAAACATGTTAAAAGTAAAATCTAAAATAATAAATAAAGCAGCAACACCTGCACTGGGTGGATGTCCACTGTCCCTAGTGGAATCGGAGAAAGGATTTTATGGTGAATACAAAAGATCCCATTTACTCCTTCCTCTGAGGGACACTGAAATACTGGGGATGTAACGAAGCTGTCCCTATGGGAAGGGGTGCTGAGTTGCAGTAGGTAAAATTGCATCCAAAGGAAGCAACCCTAGATGTGAATGTATCAAATTTATAATACCTTACAAGGTATGAATTGTGCTTAACTTTAAAGTATTGTAACTCTAAAGAGAGAAGAGAACCAGTGATGTGAGGTGATGTAAATGACTGGGGAGGCAATTACTAGTATCAGAGCAAGATTTACAGATACATATATGAACCCAAGGGTTCATGTGGGCATTATACAAAGGTGTAGCAGTATATAGTGCTAGAAATTTGATGAGTTCTGATCATGGATGTGCGGAAAAGGTAGGCAGGGGAGGCAATGCCTTATCTGCCATACACTTTTTACTCCAGAGTTTTGACTATAAAATTGATTAGAATAATATGAAGAAAATATTTATTATATGTATTTTCTTTACATTTTGCTTAGAATTTTTATAGTCAAAACTCTGGATTGTACTGAAGTATGACAGGAAAGGTTCTGCCCCACCAGACCGCACATCACTGAAGGGAACTTCAATCAGCCTTCTATATCAGAAGTCAGTGTTTGTAGACCTATCATTCCTGTAGTCAGAAGCTGAGGTCTGGTATCACCCCTCAGTCTTTCACAAAAGTCTCAGTAATTTTTAGATGTACTACTCTCACACTATAAGAATAAGCATTACTGGAATAGAGAAGTTTTCTTTTTTTTCCTCCAACAACTGTAAAACCCATGAAAGGCTAATTAGAGATCCAAACAAGTACTCCATCCTCACACCTGGGAATTGGGAGAGTCAGGATGGAGTCCCCAAGTGCAGGCTAGGTCCAGGTGACTGAAGCAGGGCACAGCTCACCACACCACCTTGATAAAGGATTTTAATCTGAAACGTGTTGCTGTGGTGAGCTGTGACTTGCTTCAGTTACCTGGACCTGGCCAGTAGAAGCCCCTTCCCCTTTCTTGCTACAAGACTGAAATAATAATTTCTGCCTGGAATAGATCAGATATTGAATTTTTTACAACAAAATGTGTGATGTGGTCTTTGGGAAGAGCTGTGGTAAAGAAACAATGAGAAGCCCTCAAAAGATATATTTTGTAACCCCTCAAAATCTTTTTTCTCACCCTCATATCTGATGTGATCTGATACCACCTGTCCAAAGAAAGGAAAAGATGACCACAGGGGCAATAATCAGAGGGCTTATTATATGGTTTAGATTTTGGATGGCATCTTGTCCAAGCCTATCTGAAGCAAGTTCCTCTCTGGATAGATAACTGTCCTCTGGCAGCCACCTAGCCTCTCAACTTACAAAGAAATTGAAAGAAACAAAATTAAATTTCTCTTGGCCTAGGAGCCGAGGAAGAAAGAAAATAACTTTTACCTTCTGTTGTGAGAGAAATAATTTTATTAAGCTTGGCACCAAAGAGTAGTTCTCCTCCAAAAAGGAATCTGAGTCTGCTTGCCAGGTTCATAACCACAATACTCATCTACTGCAACAGCTGCAACAGATGATGCAACAATCCTGCAGGTAGCAGCAACAGATGATGCAAAAATCCTGGTAGAAACTATAACTGCATCAATATGCACCTCACCAAGATAAATAGCAGACTCCTTGATGTGCTCTTCAAGTTGTAGCAGATTTGATATCTAAGGCCCTGATTCAGCTGCGGACACAGCTCAGTCTTTTATGCAGATTCACAAATAAGAGATACATTTTTTGGTCTTATGCCCAGGCATGACAATGGCCTTCTTCTTATCTAAGAACTGCTGCCACTGGTGCCTGACTTACACAAACAACATCCTCATCATCAACATCATTAACGGAATCAACTACACAAATATCCATCTAATCCTGTTGCACTTCCATGGTAGCATCCTCAATTTCTATATCACCATCTTTACTTGTGCTGCTCATCCCCACATTTGCAGAGGGTGCAGAAATAGTGGAAGGAGGTTTCTCTAAGAGTACTGTATCAGAAATATCAGGCTTACACATCACACTGTTGGACACCCTTAGACTGTCCTCAGGGATTTGTGACATTTCTGAACACACAGTTAATTCTTCAGCCTTAGCATTTTTTTTTCTGCACTGATTTGCCTGTTTTATATTTGACACATCTTCTAGACTCTGAGGGGTATATTTACTAAAGTGAGAGTTTTTAGAAGTGGAGATGTTGCCCATAGCAACCAATCACATTCTACTTAACATTTAACTAGCACCTTCTAGAAGATAATATATAGAATCTGATTGGTTGCTATGGGCAACATCTCCACTTCTAAAAACTCTCACTTTAGTAAATTTGCCTTTGAGTGAGAAGGTGTTGCATCATCATGTGAGGTTACAGAAGAAGATGCCTGACTGACAGCAGTTCTATAGGCACCACTCGCAAATAAAGGCCAAGGCCTGAGCCTTTCCTTGCCAATGTGTGTGGTATATGGCATGTTGGCAATTTTATATTTTTTGGCAGTAAAAATTTCCCTTTATTATTAGAGGTGATGTTTTTTTCTTTAAAATGTATTTTTTTAACAAATTATACAAGTTTACACTGCGACTCACAATACTCACAATATTTTAATGGTGGCACGGCTGCAGGCAGCCCACAGCCCTTCACAGTCTGCCACAGCAATGCTTAGTTGCACCCCACAGCCCTTCTCTGACACTGACTTAGTGCTACAGCCCACCATAAACTATCAGCGACCCGTGTGAAATGGTGCCTGCGATCATGAGGGAGGTACTTTTATTGAATACAAAACACGCAACATCTGATGTCGGGAAGATGGTGTTTTGCCAGGACAAATTGACCACACTTCCAAACTCCACAGCCACACCTCCAATCTTCTCAAATACTCCATTGATCTTACTAATTAGAACCACTTTCTGCTTAAGCTACACCTCCATATTGGTAAACCTACTCATTTAGAATCTAATGGGCCATAATTGCTTCCGCATTGCATGAAGTAATATATTCACCCATATGCTGGGTTGTATGCATCTCTGCATCTAGATCGCCCCTCTTCATACTCTTGGTTTAATTACCATAATCAGTATCAGTGCACACTTGCACAATTCATATATGAGGAGCAAAATATCCCACTAAAATTAGGAGTATTTATGTGTACGCCCAACTCTGACTAGCCTGCAATTTCATTGGTACACCTTTACTGTACTTAGCCTACATGAGAACGCATCATTACAACCAGCTACACCACTTTAGTCACAAAAGGAGATGTGTTTGGTTTGTGTATGACACTACATCGCCAGTAGTTGCATACATTTAGAAGCTGATTCAGACCCGCTCACTAGGATGCGTTTGCTTGTAGCTGGCTGATATTTGCAACCCGTGCAGGCCTATGCGAAAGACCGGGAAGCGTTCACTTGCCCAGCATAGACAGCCCAGCTGAATGAGTGACAGGAGAGGCCGTTTTGTGGCTAGTGACAGGGGCAGGCCACTAGAAATTGGGGAGTGAAGGTGTGAACGCAGGCGTGCCTGAGCATCTTAACGCCGTTTCAGAGGCGTGCATAATTAATAGGCAGTGTCATTGTACATGTCACCTGGTTGAATTTCACACTGAAGTGATCACAGTGCTTGCAGCAGGGTATAGTCAACATCAAGTGCTGCGATCGCATCTGATGGTACTCGATGTACCAATGCTTTCATGCACTTCCAGGAGATGACGTGCGCAAGTGGGCATCTTATGTATGGCTGGTGGGCGTCTGCATAAACAAAGTGATCACACGCCAAGACATAGTGGGCGTGCTAATGCATTTCCATGCGATTGCATGCCTTGCTGGGCGTGCGCTGGACTTGCGTACGTTGGGTGCAAGCAAATGCATCTAGCGAGCAGGTCTGAATGAGCTCCTTAGCTCCAAAGCATGCATAGAACAGGACTGTGCTAGATTTTAACACTGAATCTGCTCAGTAGTCTCATAATTGGCACATGAAAATAAGGATATTGGACATGGGGGCATATTCAATTAGCGGCGAAAAATCAAGTACTTTTCGCATGCCTGACTTTTCGCCATCTTCGCTGGTTTTCCATGTGAAAAAGTATTGTGCACTTCGCCACTTATCCCCGTATTTAATTAGAAAGCGCCAAACACGGCACCCGGCGAATTCGAAACCAGCAAAAAGTCCTGTCAAAAACAGTCTGTACCCCCCGAAAAGCTGCACTAACCTAGGGGATCACTATAGGGATGTTATAGTACCCCTAATAAAGCTAATCTGGGGGGGGTTCTCCAAGAGCTTGTCATTAGCGTCTTTGCATAAGTGGTGAAGAATGGCATTAAGCCATCTTTTTTCATCAAAATAACTCGTCCCAGCAAATTTGGGGTACATGAAAATGGGTGCCAGCATATTTTTAAGTTGCTAATGTGGTTTTAAAAAATGTAAAAAAATCCACCTTCCGCAAGCACCGGTAATCTTCAAAACACCTGGGGCATACTTGGGGACCCCCCTAGAGTCTATTTCGTTATTTTTTAAGTTTGTCCCCCAACTTTGTTTTTTTTCGCCACCAAAATGAAAGTACTTTTATGAGGGGTTCTTAAGTTTTTTAAAACTTTTTTTTAACACAGTTTCCCTTTGGGGGGCTGTCCCAAGGGTGCAAGGTGGTTCCCGCAAGTTTGCACCCCAAAACCCCAATTCTGCATTTTATTCCGCCAGCTTTTATAGGTGAAACCTTTTCGCCGATTCCAATGCATTGACTATCCGCACCAGCAAAAAGACTTTGGAATTGAATATGGGGATAAGTTTTCGCCTGGCGAAATTATGTCACCGGCGAAACTTTTTCGCCGAAAATGGCTTTTCGCCCCTAATTGAATATGCCCCATAGCAGGGTTATGGTATATTAAGGAGATACTGAAGATTTGTTAGTTCTACAAAAGCTTCATGTGATTGCATAAGCAGGGAGGACACAGGAATTCATAAATGGAAGTTTACGTATTTTAGTAAATATATTACCGTGCAATAGAGGATAAAATCTTAAATTAATTCTCCTTTTCTCACAAAATTAGTGAACGAGACCTGTTGGTTCACACTGAAACTGTGTTATTAAAGAACCACTAAACCTAAAATACAAGCCATTTCATATAAAGGAGCTATAGATAACATTCACAAATATATATATGTTGGTTTCTGGAGATTAATAGTGCTGAAGATATTTCAGATAAAGGTATTAACGTGAAAGAAAATATATTTTCTGACACACAGCAAACTCCAATTTAGTAATCACATTAAAGTTCAATGTATTCAACCGCTTGTAGGTTCTTTCCTTGGTGATATAACCTATAATAGCTTGTACTCATATAAGTAAATATAATGTGGAAACTATTTAAAATGTGTTAATAATATTAGTTGGATATGTATATTTGCCAAATACAGAATATTGTATGTGTTTTATTTGGTTTCATTTAGATTTACTTGCATTGTAAGCATCTGCTAACTGACCATGATAATGTTTTATTATTTTATAGCACCGGATTATCCAGGTTTATAACTGTCTGTATGCCATCAGAGACGTAAACATGTCTTTTATTTCTGTTAACATATCATAATATTATTTTAAAACTTAATTGATTATTGAAACCACCACTTTTCTCCACTTCCGCCTTATGTGCCTCATTGTTAAGCATTAGAAATATTCCTGGTTGAAGCCACATGAAAATGTCAGAGTCACAATTGATTCCCAATGCTGGGCATACATTGACAGATAAATGTGTGTCAGACCTACAGACATACTATCTGGCATCCTGACTCCATGCAGATATCACGGACATACACTGTGAGATATTTCACTTTGTATTGGCCATGATTTCTGGCACATTTCCCATTCCTCGCCTGTGAAGGAACAAGGGAAATGTCCGTCAGTCTGCCACCGCAGTGCATACACTGCCGGATGCAGTTTTACTCACATTGGACGGACTTGCTGGACTATTTGGCAGGTCGACCGATCAATATTTTCAATGTCGTGCTCATCCACAGTACAATTATCCCAGTAATCTGATGATATTAGGCAGATCACCCAGATACTTGAATAGTATATGCCCAGCATAAGAGTCCTTACCAAATGCAACAAATTGCAGATGTGACAGCCTTTGCTACCTATTATGTAATGTTATCTGTTTAGTTTTACATTTTTTACAAAGGGTCCCCATCCCAGCTCTGATAGAGTTAAAGTCATCCAAGACAAAGATCTATGTAACTGTAAGTAGCCTGGGTATGTCACTAATCTGCTCTTTATTCTATGGTTGCATTGATGAAGAAATCTTTCTATCTCTATCTGATAGAGTTTGCTTGAAAGGATACTGGAAACCATCATATCAAGTGGAGAATAATTTTATGGTCTGATACAGGGCTGGATTGGCCATCTGGCCCTTCTGGCATTTGCCAGAAGGGCTGATGGTCCCAGGGCCGGTTCGAGGAGGGCGGAAGGCCGGTTCGTGGGCCCTCCACCCCACGCCGCCAGATACATGGTATTAGCTCCACGGGAGGGAAGGGGTGGCAGCAGTGGGCCAGGAAGAGAGGGGGGCATGCCGGTCAGCCAGGCCCCTGTGACTCGCGGCATGTCCCCTTGAAGCTAAACCACGCCCCCTTCGCAGGCGCGCACACAGGGCGGATTGCGGGGGCTAATGTACAGCCTCAGTCCGTCACTGGTCTGATATGTACTTAAGTCTTGGAGAGAGATAAAGAGGATTGACATAAGATACCAAACAATCAGCTACTGTCACTTTACAGGCTGTGTTTGAAAAATGACAGTTAGGAGCTGATTGGTTGGTACTTTATCTCCTTCCACTTTATCTTTCTCCAAGACTTTGTACATAGACCCCTTAATGAAAAATACAATTATTTTATTTTATATTCTAAAAAATGGCACCCCAATAAAAAAATTAATGTAACTACTCTTTTTTACCGTAAGAAATTATTAGAAAGTAAAATGCAAACTCCAAAACAATTTTTTTGGGAGCGCATGCGGAGTCCATATTTTTCTCCTTTCCATTAAAATGTTAATCATCCTGAGGGCAAACTGAATTGTGGATCAAGAAAAACACTTGTTCTGGCACACATGCATTCAAGATGCAATAAAAGCAGTGGATTATGAACACCTCAGTAATAGCTATTGTTAGCCCCAGGCTTTTATGAGACAACCTTCTGCTAG
Organism: Taudactylus pleione; assembly: GCA_031769625.1. NCBI lineage: Eukaryota > Metazoa > Chordata > Amphibia > Anura > Myobatrachidae > Taudactylus > Taudactylus pleione. Next base: position 14,962,505 of record JAUIMM010000052.1, on the reverse strand, counting down.
TGATTTCTGCAGATCAAACAAACATTTCAGCTTTAGCATTCTGCAAGGCAATTTTCAGTTTACCAGAGGGAAGTAGGCAAATACCATTTTACTGTGGGAAGATAGATTGATATTTTTTCATGAAAGGGATAAATTGTGTTCTTTCAAAATGTCCTATGCATGATGTGGTTAGATAACAAGATGAGGTACAGTATTCTGACAGCACACAACTTAACATTAAAGGACTGACTCCTAGAAATATTTGCAAAATTTGCCTTTAAAAAATGTGGGGTATGAATTGATTTAAAATGTATGTACAGTAAGTGACCTAAAGGAAGTTGTTTGTCAGACCGATTTGTCATCTGGGCTGTAAGATCCAACACGACTCTTTGAATTAGCGCATAGTATATTAAAAGCAGAACACATACAAAATATATTTACAGCTGTTAAAAAATAAAGGAATGAATAGATCTGATTTATACCGTAATATGGTGACATTATTTGTGGAGATGTACTAATATTCTGCAAGATGTGCAGTCTATTGGGAACTGGACTGAAGTGAATTTTCCACTGAACAGCCTGGATGTATTAAAATTAGCTTCACATCTTAAATCATTTCAATGGTCTTGTTGTGACCTGTAAATCTGAATCCCATGACATTTTCATATTTCAGCTACAAATTTATCTGCACCAAATCCTTATATTTCACATGATAGTGCGGATACAGTGGTATTTGATGTAGTAAAATGATTCAGCAATAGCATATAGAACTGGGAAAATAAATTGTGATTTATTTGCTCTCAGAGAGATTGCATCCTATTATTGTCTTGTGAAACATGTTCCTGTAGGCCAAACTAGAGACTGTTCTAATGCGCTTGGGCATTTTCAGAAAGCCTATGCGACACAAATGTTCCCACATGAAGAACAGTTCAATCAATTAGGATAATCAAGCCATTCAATGTTTTATCCAGATTGTAAATTGTAACCTATTCTCTTTTTAGACCATGTACAGTATGTATTTGAATTCCATTTAATTTATTGGACTTGTTGTTTTATCTTAATTTTAACTAGCAATGTATCATACTACAGCTTTATACACAGTTGAGTCACATTATTATGAGCACCTCCTACATTTGACGTTGGCAGCACATAGCCCTTTAAGTACGTCATGAGCCTTGTGCTGGCTTGGTGGGTATATAGGGTATGCTACAGGCCATCTACACACATATTACTCATTGCTGTCATGGGTAAAAGAGGCTATTTATCCAAGTTGAAAAAAGGGATGATTATTAGCTTTTGGGCCAAGGGTAAAACAGCGCAGTTTGTGAACTGTTTGCGTGCTGCTGTGGTGAAGGTGTATTGTGACTGGAAAATGGCACCATTGCAAATAACCGATGTATAAACTGCGGAGTACCATGTGCCATTGATGTGAGAGCTGAACGTTGGGTAAGACGTTGTGTGAGGGCCAACTGAAACGCTACAGTGGAGCAGCTCACCGTCAAAATGAACCTGGGGCCACCAGGCGTGTGTCTAAGGCGACAGTTTAGCGAAATCTGCTGCGTATGCGGCTCCGAAGCAAACGAATGGTCACTGCACTTCTGCTAATGAAGGTGAATGGGCGGAAAATGTTCAATTTCCACTTCTGTAGTGGAATTGGACCTCCGCTGATTGGCGAAGGGTTGCCTTCTATGATGGTTCATGTTTTCTGCTTCATCAAATGGATGGACATTGGTGTGTCAGATGAGAAACATCAGAGAACAAACACTCTGCAACCACTGCTGGAAGAACACAAGCTGGTGGTGGCAGCGTTATGGTCTAAGAAATGTTTTCATGGCATTCTTTGGGCCCATTCATCCATGTGGAAGGCACCCTCGACCAGTTTGGTTATGAATCCATCCTTGCAGAGCATGTACACCCATACATGCTGATTATCTTCCCTGAGGTGGATGGATAGTCCAGCAAGACAATGCAACATGTCACACGGCTAGGAGTGTCCGACAGTGGTTGGACGAGCACGACCAAGTACTTCCCTAGCCCCCTAATTCCCTGAAATTGAACCCAATTGAGCATCTGAGGGACCACCTCGATCGTTGTGTTCGATGTAAAGATACTCTACCATTCTCCCTTCAGCAGCTGTGGGATGCACTGCAGTCTGAATGGCTCCAGATACCTGTGCCAACCTAGAAGCACCTCATTGAGTCACTCGGATGCTCTGGCTATTAGCTGGTGGTCATAATAATGTGACTCGACTGTGTATAGATAGATAGATAGATAGATAGATAGATAGATAGATAGATAGATAGATAGATAGATACAATCATACCATGTTTAGCAAATAACACTGGTCTGTGTCATTTTTAGGGTAAAACATTTTTTCGGTGCTCTATTTAAATTAGTGGATGCTGAATTAAAAAATATTACTAATTTTGCTCTGTCAGGTCAGGTTCTTTGCTCTCTCAAATTTAAAAAAGTTCATATTTAGTAAATTAATTATATAATAGTTTGTAAATTATAATGTTTATTGTTTCAAAGCAGACTTACATTTGTATCAAATGTACAGTATATATATGAAGGTACACAAATACAGTTATTCTGGAAGAAAGGACCCTTTTAAAGACTTTTGTGTGTTTTTTACCTGGAATATCTCCATAAGCATATTCACGTTCTCGAGATAGCAAGTTTCTACAGTGATGACTGGCAACTCTGTACAGGGAGAGAGAGGGGGGGTTAAGGTGTACTGGTATATCACTGCTCGCTGCTCCAGTAGTCTGGCTTGAGCTCTCTGAGTGAATTGTTTTACAAAATGAATGGAAAGTGCAAGAATCACCCAAACAGGTTTTGCTACATCTGAGGTCAAGTCACCATGTTAGATAAGTCAAAAATCACTCCTTTTGTGAGGAAAATGTACAGTATTACGCCTACTTTGGAGTTACAATTGGTCACTTCAGAGCTACCAGGCTCTTGGTGTACGTATGTCTATAAAGATGCATTTCCTCAGCATGCATTTAGAATACTTTCCTGAAAACTGCAGCAATCTCAGTGAGGAGCAAGGAGTGCGCTTTTATCAAGACATTTGTGTGATGGAAGAGAGGTACCAGGGGCGCTGAGATGTGAATATGCATTCAGACTGTTGCTGGTGCCTCATGAGAGATGTTCCAGGTGCAAAACACACACAAAATTCTGTGAAAAGATCTTTTCTTTCAGAATAACTGTATTTGTGCACCATTTCATATACAAGCAGGTCCATAAATATTGGGACATTGACAGAATTTTCATATTTTGGCCTCTATTCACCACCACAATAGCTTTGAAATGAAAGAAACAAGATGTGCTTTAACTGCAGACTTTCAGATTTAATTTGAGGGTAATTACATTCAAATCAGGTGAACAGTGTAGGAATTACAACGGTTTCTATATGTGCCTCCCACTTTTTAAGGGGCCAAAAGTAATGGGACAAACTAAACAATCCTAAATCTAATTTTCACTTTTTAATACTTTGTTGCAAATCCTTTGCAGGCAATTACAGCCTGAAGTCTGGAACGCATAGACATCACCAGATGCTGGGTTTCATCCCTGGTGATGCTCTGCCAGGCCTCTACTGCAAATGTCTTCAGTTCCTGCTTGTTCTTGGGGCATTTTCCCTTCAGTTTTGTCTTCATCCAGTGAAATGCATGCTCAATCAGATTCAGGTCAGGGGATTGACTTGGCCATTGCATAACATCCACTTTTTAGCCTTAAAAAACTCTTTGGTTGGTTTTGCAGTATGCTTCGGGTCATTGTCCATCTGCACTGTGAAGCGCCGTCCAATGAGTTCTGAAGCATCTGACTGAATATGAGCATATAATATTGCCCGAAACACTTCAGAATTTTATTCTGCTGCTTTTGTCAGCAGTCACATCATCTATAAATACAAGGGAACCAGTTCCATTGGCAGCCATACATGCCCACACCATGACACTACCACCACCATGCTTCACTGATGAGGTGGTATGTTTTGGATCATGAGCAGTTCCTTTCCTTCTCTTCTCTTCCCTTCACTCTGGTACAAGTTGATCTTTGTCTCATCTGTCCATAGGATGTTTTTCCAGAACTGTAATGGCTTTTTTAGATGTTGTTTGGCAAACTCTAATCTGGTCTTCCTGTTTTTGTGGCTCACCAATGGTTTGCATCTTGTGGTGAACCCTCTATATTCACTCTTGTGAAGTCTTCTCTTGATTGTTGACTTTGACACATATGCACCTACCTCCTGGAGAGTGTTCTTGAGTTGGCCAACTGTTGTGAAGGGGTTTTTCTTCACCAGGGAAATAATTCTTTTGTCATCCACCACAGTTGTTTTCCGTGGTCTTCCGGGTCTTTTGGTGTTGCTGAGCTCTCCGGTGCATTCTTTCTTTTTAAGAATGTTCCAAACAGTTGATTTGGCCACACCTAATGTTTTTGCTATCTCTCTGATGGGTTTGTTTTGATTTTTCAGCCTAATGATGGCTTGCTTCACTGAGAGTGACAGCTCTTTGGATCTCATATTGAGAGTTGACAGCAACTGATTCCAAATGCAAATGTCACACCTAGAATCAACTCCAGACCTTTTACCTGCTTAATTGATAATGAAATAATGAGGGAATAGCCCACACCTGTCCATGAAATAGCTTTTGAGTTGATAGTCCCATTACTTTTGGCCCCTTAAAAAATGGGAGGCACATATTGAAACCGTTGTAATTCCTACACCGTTCACCCGATTTGGATGTGATTACCTTCAAATTAAATCTGAAAGTCTGCAGTTAAAGCACATCTTGTTTGATTCATTTCAAAACCATTGTGGTGGTGAATAGAGGCCAAAATATGAAAATTCTGTCAATGTCCCAATATTTATGGACCTGACTGTATACACTGTACAATTGATGCAAATCCAAGTCTGCTTTGTAACAATAAACATTATAATTTCCAAACTAGCATATAATTTATTTATGAAATATTAACTTTTTTCAACTTAGAGAAAGCAAAAAAGCCTGACCTGACTGAGCTAAATGAGTTATATTTTTGAATTCACCATCCACTAAATATAAAAGATCACCTATGAAAACCTTGACCTCAGGAAACAAATGTAAAATGCTGACCAGTGTAATTGAAAAGACCTAATGATGTTCCATTGACCATTACTCCAAGTGGTTAATGTTTGCTACTCAAGTTAATGATTAATTTGGTCTACAAGTTTTTGTAAAGGGGGTCTAACTTTTTTTTAAAACATGGCATATCTAAGAATACATACATACAGATCCGGAGGCTTCACCAAATGTGGGAATCTCTGGATCTGGAGTGGAAGTTGGCTCTTTAGCTGTTCAATAGTCAAGCATTGGGGTTCAACCAGCAACACTCTTTGTCCATCGATGTGGAGTTTATCAAGCTGCATCAAACCAGTGATGCAGTTTGATAATGTCCACAGCGGTGGACAAAATGCATTGCTGGTTGAAACAAGATACTTGACTACTGAACAGCTAAAGAACCACCTTTAACTCCAGATCTGGAGGCTACCGCATCTGGTGAAGCCCCTGCTACTGTCTGCCTCAGACTAGAATCTGCAGCATGTGGAGTGATTCACACACTTGCCTTAAGCTGAGTACACACGTAAAGATTTTATGTCCAACCATCCAACTAGTTGATTGGTTGGAATGAAAATCTGGTAAGGAAAGGGAGTAAATAATGATCAGCAATTTGCTCCTAAATGCCAGAAAACAGATGAAAATGGTCGTTCAGACAAGTTTTTAAATGTTTGATCTAAACAATTTCTTCAAACAACAGTTTTTGTCCATTTTCCGGCGTTTGGGAGCAAATTGCTGATTGTTATTGGCTTTCATACCTTACCAGATTTTTATTCCAACCAATCAACTAGTTGGATGGTTTCACAGAAAATCTTTAGGTGTGTACCCAGCCTTTAGGATTGTTTGCAGGTTGGGCCCACTGCTCAATAGCTGCGCTACCTTACAGACCTACTCTCTGTTGAACTACTTGCATCTGCCGGAGCAGCGGTAATACTGTTGCTGCTGGGTTCAATCAACATGCTCCACTATACTGCACAAATATATTATCTGCAGCACCCATGTACCTTGTTGGACCTGTGGCAATCTGACAACTCCAGAGAGAATGTTCTAGAATTTATATGCTACCATATACATATACTTTCATTACCTCTGGTTTGTCTATAAATAACCAGATTGAGGACCTATTCAGAGGTTCTGCAAAAGTGTGATCACTACTTAGATGGGATCTGTCTTTTTACTACATATATGACTATTTAAGCTGTTCCTGATCATTTGTCTTTATAAGAACTTTTTGAAGCTATTCAATCTGAAAGCAACATTGTAATAAAAATAACCATCCTATGGTGTTACGGCCGGCGGTTCAAATCCCTACAGCGGCAACCCGACAAGGGTGAAAATGCCGAATGTTGTTTTAGGTAAGTATCCCTAATCTCCCCCCTAACCCTAACCCTCCCTTAGGGGTGCCTAACCATAATCTCCCCTCTAAGTGCCTAAACCTAACCCCCCTTTCCCGCTGCCTAAATCTAAGTCTCCCGGGGGGGTGCCTAACCCTAACCTCCCCCCAGGGGTGCCTAGCCCTAACCCCCCCTTCCCCTAGACCAAAAAATAACTCTCCTGTGGGGGGTGCCTAACACTATATCCCCCCCGGGAGCCCCTAACCTAACCTTCCCCGTGCGGCTGTCCGCCCCGGCGCCTGGCTCACCTTCGATCGGGAAGCCGGGCGTCGGGCTCCCGGTGTAGGTAAAATGACAGGCGTCGGGATGTCGACGCTTGTCATTTAACCCCTTGCCAGGATTAGACAGTCGAGAAGCCGACGGTCGGAGATTCCGTCCATCGGCTTCCCTACTGCTTCGTCTTGTTATAATCCACCACCTGGGATCAAGCTGATACTAAGTACAGTAAATAGAGATACTGTTTTTATTTTTCAAGTAGACCATACAGTATATTAAAAGGCTAATATGTTGTTAATGTTTTATATATAAATTATTTACAATAAATAGGTTTTATACATTGGTCTATAATATATAATTTATGGTAGTTGTCAGCACAGCAATATAATTCATTTTTAAGTGTATACAGTTTACCAAATCGGCCGCTTAATCAGCACAACAGACGGTCGGCCACTGGGTCAGGTAAGTGTGCACCCAGCTTTAGCCTCTATACATGTATGCAGATGGTATTATATTATATACACACAGTTCAAATCCTTAAATTTGTACCTCAGTTTGATTTCTATCAATGGAACATTGTCAGCTCAAGATAAACTGTTGAGACTAAACTTTCCAACACCTAATCTACTGACTACTTATCTATAATTTATATTTATTAACACTCAGGGCTGGATTAAGGTGTGTGGGCCCCTGGGCAACCAACTTGTGGGGGCTCCCAAACATAAATATTGTGCTTTCAGTTACCCCCTCATCACTTCTCTCTGAAGTTAAATTACCTCAGCTGCCCATCTTCTAGCTCTGAATTCCACACAGCAGTCCTTCCTCTGGTGCCAGAATCCGCACAGAAGCTTTTCTTGTCCATGATTCTGGAGTCTCCAACGTTCCTCCTTTCAGTGTCCACTGACAGTGGCCTCAATGCTGCCAGACTCAGGACACACAGACAACAGCATTGTGTGTCGGGGACCAAATGCCTCTTTAGGCACCTGTAACATTTTGAGGCACTGTGGGGTCCTCTGAATGGTTGCCCTGCCTATAATCTGGACCTGTTAACATTTATTTATATACGACCAGCATATTCCATTGCTCTTTACTAAAATCACTACTTTTTTTCTCGTGGTACTTAATGGTACTCAGTACTGGCATATTTTTATTGGCATATAATTGTTATAATTAGCTCAGGCCAAAGGAATAAATTACTTAAATCATTCAGGAAAGAACAGAATAAGCATCAGAAGACTTGTCCAGAATAAGGAAGCTACTTTAAATCCTGCACCTGCATGTAACTATAGATGAGTACAAGTAACTTTTTTCAGAGTACCGAAAAAAAACCCTGTCTATAATGTTTGTGTATATGACTTGATGATAACCTTACCTTTAGGTTTCATGTATGCACCATGACATCCAAACATATTCCAAACTGGGCTTGCTCTATAAAAAATAAATTTTATCTTAATTCCTTTGCTCATAAAGTACGTCACACAATTAATGATGATAATGGCAATAACAGAATATGAGGATATAGTTTATGGTACAGCCCCTCAGATTCTCCTTAGGAGGATACACTTTACAACTCAAACTGTAATTTTGCTATTATGTGTAATAAAAAGCATACAACGGCAATATGCTATTAGATACAGGATGGCTGCCCTGGAGTCTAGTTTAATTGTTTGTCTTTCACACACTTTCTGGATCAGTTACTCAAACAACAGACTTCTTGTCTTAAAATAGATAACAGTACTTGTTATCTAGGATCTACCTACAGAAGCTTCATGTGGTTCTTAAATTCATTAACTGCATGATCCGCCCCTATGATGCTTCCTATTACTGTGGCGGGTTTGGTTCAAATCCCAACCCCAGGAGGCCGACAACTTAAGATCCCAACGGAGGCTGGTAAGTACCGTATCCCTCCCCTCTTCTCCCTAATCTTAACCCTCCCTTGGTGGTGCATATCTTTAAACTCCCCAGGGGGTGCCTAATTATAACATTCCCCCCGGTGGTGCCTAACCTTAACCCACCCTTCCCGCACCCTAAAGCTAACCCTCCAATGGGGGTGCCTAACACAAAGCCCCCCCAGGGGGAGCCTAAACCTACCCCCCTCCCCGCAGTCTTACTGTTTGTAATTGTTTTGTAATGCTTTTTTTCTATTAGCTTACACCTTTATATGTGATATAATGTATTCTGGGCATACTGGAAAAGGAGAGACATTCTGAAGAGTTAGATTTTATCCTGGGTAATTGTTACTTATTTATTTATGTATTTAGAATTTATTTATTTATTTATTCACTAACTATAAGTTAGTAAATAAATACTGCTAAATACACACCACAGGATGTCAACACTACATGTATTGTTATCTATCACAATTTCAAATGTCAACATATTTAGTAAACTGTTATTGACTGTGGCTAATGGTGTGCTGTAGTGTGAGCAATAGTGAGCTGTATTTCTGGCTCTGACATTAAATATGTGGAGCAAATTATTTCTACTTGTTCCACAGAATATTTTTGAAATAAAAATATTCATAACATTAGAGCAGAGGAATTTGTAAATATTATGGAACCCTCATTTCATAAACACACATTAACAGGGTCTCATAACATGCTCTTGAAATATTTCCAAAGGAAGCCTTTTACATATATTGTTATCAAATGACCTGCTTTGTTTCTTTTTCTTAAAAAATAAAAAGTATCATATGTGTAGTGGCAACACTAAAGCAGATATGTCAAGATTCTTGGCTACGAGGTCATGTTTATTTATTTATTGTGGTTAAACATTTAAGGTATAATGAATATCTATTTCAGTGGTATACGATTTCATCCATCAGCTGTAAGGATTCCTCATTCTCCTAAGGTTCCAAGAGCCATTTCATAGAGCATCTTAATAGGATATAATAGCATTATTCAAACAAGATTGCTGGGTAAATTATTGCCAATTAGGGTCACACTACTTCTCAGGATATCAACCCACACTTATAGACACTTTCTATTATTTTATAAGTGCAAATGCTCTGTTATATAATAATGCATAATATTTGTTTCCCATTGTTACAAAAAATATTACGATGTACTGTATATCACAAGTGTTAACAAGGACACAATTCCATTAGCACAATCATAAATCATAGTTAAAACATTAGTTCAAAATAAAAGAGGTCAGAGAATGCAATATATGGTTGCAGAATAAATTCCCCTTAAAATATTAAAAAATTTAGGGCAACAAATGTAGGTAAAGATTAGTATACTGTATTTATATTTATTAATCTATACAAATATGTGTTATGTTCTGTTAATTCAAACAAGGCTACTCTCATCTAATAAAAAATTGTTAAATAAAAAATAATCAAAATGATTCTTTGATTGGAAAAATCTGAGACAAAAAATATAGATACAGTAATGATGTTATGCATTGCTATTCATTCCATGTCAGATGGTGATATTGACATTGTGTCTATAGAAGGCAATGGCAGCTCTGTCAGGTACACTCTGTATTGCCATACAGTTTACATAATAATGTACTAATTCTAATGGCAGTATCTATAAAAAATAAACACTGTACATTGTAAAAATAATTAAGTTATCAAACGGGCCCCAACCCCTATATTGTGCTCTCTTCAACAAGTATGTAGCTTTTTTATGGTATGGTTAAAAACAAAAACAAAACAAGCTTGTGGCGCCAATAAAGTCTTAATTCCTAATTAGTGTAAAAGAAAGTTGCTCACCAAGAGAGAATATTGTCGTCTCTGCAACACAGGACAAAGCAAGAAAAAGAAGGACAGGTGGCGCTTGTTACACTAATACAAATCGCTTGTTACACTAATACAAATCACAGATGATCATCAATATGATCTGTACAGGTTTAGATATGTGTGAAAAAAATTGTAATTTAAAAAAAAATGTGTGGGATCTCCCCAAATCAATAACTAGCCCTGGACCTCTGGGCCTGGGCTTGTTTTGGATAAAAGAGAGAAATAATGTCATGGGGTCCCCTAATTTACAATAACCAGCACCAGGCTGAACCAGCTGGGAAGCTGACACTATAGCAGGGAGACACACAGTGTCTTTTCCCCTTATTTTCCAATACCAGAACAGGCTCAGAGGTCCAGAGCTGATTATTGATTTGGAGGGGACACCACACAATTTTCTTTAAATTGAACTATTATTTTAATGTTACCCACATTCCCAATTCCCGGGGAATGTGTGGAGTAGCTCGTGGCTGAAAGTTCAGGAGGGGGGGTCCCACTTCATTTTGGATCCCCATTTTCCAGCCCTGGGCTGACCAGTTTGGGGCTGGTTGACAGTATAGCGGGGGACCCCATGCTGTGTTTCTCCCTGCTATAGTGTCAGCCATCTGGCTGGTTAAGCCTGGTGCATATTGGAGAATTTCATTGCTACAATCAGCATCTAAACTAGCAGCTTTGGATAAATGTGCTGGTAATATATTATATTTTCTACTAGGCTTTTAATTTTAGGTTCTAGTTCTTGATTAATGAAAACATTCTATACTGCCGTATAGTTTAGGAAACTATCATACCTGTTTATATAATTGTTTTTTTTTTAAAGTGTTTTTATTATGAAGAAAATACACATCATACAGTAACAGTTGGCATTATATGTAAAATACAACATGACAATCAGAAAAAGAAAAATAGACATGAAATGCATTATCTAATTAGAAATTACAAAACAGAAAAAATAAAATAGAATTACAAATATCAATAGTAAGAAAATTACACTCAAGAAAATTGTGGCAACAGGTACTTCCGTGTTATACCATGTGGACAAACTAACCACTTTTCTAACATGATCTTTAGTATTTATATAATTGTTTAAAGAAAACCAAAACATTTGAGGGTAGTTTTCCCAAAACCAGAACCAAAACATGATGAAGATTTAGAAACTAAACCAAAATGTGGGGGTCCTTGCACATCTCTATTATTAACAATAATGTTTAAAAAGCTTTGGGAGATTATCAGCAAATGATGATATGATCTGTAGAGATGAGAATAGTATTATACGTTTTCTGTACAGAATTTTCATTGGGCACAACTATTTGACCTTACTTAATGTAATTGAAAACATAATGAAAGTTTCAAAGCTTCTACTTGTGATTTTGGGATTTTACTACATCCATCTTGTCTCTAGTGTCTGAACTCTCTCCATGCTGGATATGCATACTATAAATTAGTTCAAGGCACAATAGTAAGTATGATGTCAAACTATCAACAAGGATGCTGCGACTTTCCTTTGATCGAGACTGATGTTTTATGATCTGTCTTTTTTCATTTTTTTCTTTATTACAATTACTACCCATCATTATCCTTAATGTCAGGAAAACCATAGCATACTGAAGCTGCTAGGCAATAAACTCTTTTTAAAAGGTTATCTTTCAACCCACAGCCTTTATCAGTAACCTTCTTCAAACCTTTAGAATACAATTTTTTTCCTTTTTATAAAACAAATTATTTCTAACTGTAACAAATAAATTATTAAAAAAAACAAAATTTTATATGATATTCTTTGAAATGTAGAAGCATAGAATTTCCAAAACCATTTTAAAGCTGGTGTCTCACTAATGGCATATACACTTTTTTGTGACTAGAACCTCCATAATATTCTGTGTCTTACATAATGTATGACAAACATACTGTAAATGCTGCCCTACACATAAACACAAGTTTAGAAGAAGGGGTTTTAAATTTACACCAAACTTGATTGTGGGCAGAAACTGGAATAGACAAAGCAACCCCACACAAACAATGAAAGAACATAAAACTCAAGACAAATAGGTCTATAGTTGGAATCAAATTGTTGCTAGGCAGTAATACTAATCACTGTGCCACGGCCAATATTAAGAATTCTAATGATCAAAATATTTATAATAAACTCCAACAATTTGCATGCCAGTACACACATTTAAATGGGCTCTATTAAAGGTAAGTCCTAATAAATGTATTTAATAAGTCAGCATTAGGGATGTTAGAGACCCACCTTATGAGGTTTAGGTGGGCAAACAACTTTGGCCAAATATGTACTAAGAACCTTACTTAATAAAACATGTTAATTGTTGGCATTTATTATAAATATTTTGATCATTAGAATTCCTAGTGTTTATAGGGTGATATATAATAGGGTCTGTGTTTGTAAAATGTGTGATTATAAAGTTATACTCGCACATTTTCAGAACTCAGCCAATGTAATAGTGTGTGCGAACATGCAAACTCGCATGTTTCTCACACCCTCACAACTCGCCATGGCAAAACACGCATCCAGCTGTTTTGCCATTGTGAGCATACAAGTCGGGCAATGTAATAGAGTGCAAATGTTTAACTCGCACACTATTACTGCCTAAAAACTTGAGAGAAAATAGACCTGCTTCAGGCTAACGAGTCTAGCCTGAGCAGGTCCGAGTTACACAGAAAGATGCACAGATCCATGAGATCTGTGCATGTTTCTGTGTTTTTTTAAAAAGTAAATGGTAAAAATAAAAAAAATAGAAAATGATATGCATCCTTCCTCCCCATCCCCCACAAGCATAACCAGCCACGGGCTCTGTTGAGCCTGTCCTGGTTCATAACGTACAGGGGAAATAATGCATAGGGTTCCCCTATATTTTATGAACCAGCACCGGGCCCTGCTGAATATGTCCTGGTTGTAAAAATACAGGAAACAAAATGAGTGGGGGGTCCCCTGTATTTTCCATAACCAGCGGGGGTGTATTTCCATAGCCGGGGAACCCTTTCACCAGGTTTCCTGGCCAAAGGATTACACCTGACCGCTAGTCAGTCCAAGCCAGGGATCCCTGGGGTGGTGGGTACCCCCCCAATAAATGGGTTCTCCATCTCCAGGGCACACCAGGCCTGGGCTGATAGCTTGGGGCTATCCTCGGCACCTCAATAAACCTTGCAGTTCCCACCATAGACTTTAATGGTGCTTTCCCACCATATACGGGAACGCTACACATTTCTTACCCTGTATTTTCTAAGAACTAGGACAGCCTCAACAGAGCGTGTTGAGGTCACAATGTTTTCTCATAAAAATGCTGAGCACCCTGTTAGAGAAATAAGGGGTAAATTCAATTACCTGCGAAGGGTGCAAGTTGTCCTTGCAATGGCATTTCCACACCATTGCCGATACCGTAACTTACACTGGACTTGCCCTATGGGGCAGTGAACAAGAATCTGCCAGTGTGGAGGTACAGTAAGAGTGGCCTATAATTGAATTGACCATATAACTGAATTGACCCCTTTGTGCATTGGGAAATATTTAAAAATGTTGAGCAATGCTTTTATTATTTAAAACCATGTCTAACTGTCTACTGTATAACCATGTCTAACTGTCTACTGTATAAAAGCCACGCTGTAACCTATGACAGATAGAAGAAGGTGAAAAGGGCACAAGTCGGGGACTGGTATACGGTCAGATACTGCATTATGGACCCTGGGGACCCATGGACATGTTGCCAGGCAGAAGAAATAACAGAAAAAAACAGAATAACCTGTTTAATAAAAACCCTTAACAAATCATTTGCCATAATGGTGGAATTTTTTGGTTGGTAGACATTTTCAATAAAAAAAATGGGGTAAATTTACTAAGATTTGAAATGGTTTAAATTTTCAAAGTGATTTATCTCGCTGGTACTCGCTAAAACTCGGGTGATTTAATCCCTTTTTTTATTCCAAATTTCCGAACAGGCGATTTGAGGCTAAATGAGTTTGCGATGGTGAAGCAGAACGAGATATCTCTCCCGAGTAACTCGTTTTGCAGGAGATTACTCACCCAAGATTGCAGTGTTTTCTCTCTGAAAATCTCTCCTGAGTTAGCAGCCAGCACATATCAGTGAGATATGTGCTTGCTGCTTGTGTGTTAAGACTTGTAAAAAATAGATAATTGTTTTAAAAAAAAAATTATGTGAGGCCCCCCCCAAAACACTAACCAGCCCCGGACAAGCCAGCCTGTCCTGGTTCTTAACATTACAGGGAAAAATATGTGTAGAGTTCCACCATAATTTAAGAAACAGCACCAGGCACCAGGGACAGAGCTGGTTTTAAATATATGGAGAAAAAACATTACGTGAGGTACCCCATATATTTAAAACCAGCCCTGGACCCTTTCTAACGGGGGACTGATGCCAAGGCCAGGGGTGCCCTTTCACCGGTCCCCCCAGCCGCAGCATCAGCCCTGACCGTCAGCCCAGGCCAGGGATCCCTGGGGAGTTGGGGACCCCCCAATAAAGGGGTCATCCTCTCCAGGGCACCCCTGGCCTAGGCTGAAAGCCCGGGGCTATCCCCACCACCCTTGGGCAGTGGGTGGCAGTTTGATAGTGTTAGGTGTAGTGTAAAAATTAGAATTTTCATCATTGTCTTTACTGTGGAACTACAGGTCCCAGCAAGCCTCCCCCGCATGCTGGTACTTGGAGAACCACAAGTGCCATCATGCCGGGTATTAAGTGCCCACTGGTACCAGTAGTTCACCTGTAAAGAAATGGTTAATAAAACACACAACACACCATGAAAATAAAGCTCTGCAGAAAATAAAGAAGCCTCCAATCACTTCAGAGGCCAGCATTCCCAGTGATGCACTGCGTGGATGACGTCACCCGTGATGTGAGGTGCGAGTCTGCACTGTGCGCCTGCTGGATCTAGTCAGCGTGGTGAGGTAAGTACTGGGCAGGGGGCACTGCATAAATGGCACTACTTTAGGGGGCCCTGCATATGGGGAACTACTTTAGGGGGTACTGCATATAGGGCAAAACTACAAGGGCATAAAGGGCACATATACAGGGGACACTGCATAAGGGGCTCAAATACAGGGGGTATTGCATAAGGGACAAAACTACAGGAGGCACTGTCTTAGATGCCCACTAGTGCATGTCATCTCCAGGAAGTGTATGCAACCATCGGTACATCAGGTACCATCGGGAGCATTCGCAGCACTTGTGGTTGCCTTTACCCTACCTCAAGCACTGCGAGCACTTCATTGTAAAAACCAGCCAGGTGACATGTACTATGACGCTGTCTATTAATTATGCATGCCTCTGAAACGGCGTTGAAACACTCAGGCACACCTGTGTTCGCACCTCCACTCCCCCGTTACTACTGGCCTGCCCCTGTTACCACCCACAAACGGCCTCTCCTGTCACTCATTCCACTGGGCTGTCTTTGCTGGGTGAGCGAGTGCTTCCCAATCACTCGGACTTGTTCGCGCACGCGCAGTGTGATGCATATGCATGTGCACATTAGCAAACATCACCAGCAATGAGCGAATGCTTGCTAGTTACCAGGTCTGAATCAGGCCCAAAGTTCTCAAAACGCACAGTCAGTTTGTAATACAGAGACCCCACTTCCAAACAGAGCCCACTACTAGTTCCTAAAGTCATGAAATCACTATAGTGTCTAAGTCTGAGACAGCGCTGACAGTGCCAACATTGACGCAAGTGTGTAGCTTCAAACGCACAGTTAGTCTGTAATACTGAGACCCCTCTTTGAAACAGAGCCCACTACTAGTTGCTAAAGTCATGAAATCACTAGAGTGCCTAAGTCTGGGATGCACTGTGTGAGACTCCCGACCCACTGGGCATGCACAGTACTATGGGACTCCATACGCCATAGCATGACTAGCAGGGCAGTACATGACATATGCAGCGCCACACACCACTTTCTTGTGTACACAGTGCATCAGCAGTACAGTGGCATAAAGTAGCATAGAAATGCCAGGTGGTGGGAAGTTGTGGATAATGTATTGAGTTCAGTAAGGGTTGGATAAGAATACTGAACTTCAGTTGCTCGGTCTTTATGCCATGCTGGGAGTGTGTCTTTTGGGTCAACACAGATACATGTATAAATGACAGAACTCACACACCACCAAGTGATTTCTTTATAATCCTGTAGTGAAGAATTTTTTAAAAATTGTTCTTTTCCAGGTCTCGAACCCGGGACAAGCACTGTGCAAGGCGCTCACCAAACCTCTAGCCCACACGCCAGCCATATCAAGAAAAGTACCTGATGTGTATGTGATGTGATGTCTGCAAATTACAGCAGGCAATGTGTACAATGTCAATAGCAGGCTCATCCGTGTGCACTCCACCCACCCGCTGCTGTTGTGAATAATAAAAAAAGTGTCTTCCTTTCAAAATATTATACTAGTACATGTATACACAGTACCCCACTATTAGAGAATAATTCCTACTGTCTCATTGAAAGCTGTGCATGTGTCTCATTAATGTACAGTATAGGTTATACCATCATAAGAACACGGCAATTACACTACTGTACAGTTATGTATGTGTACTGATTTGCATCCCGTTCTAAGAGCTTATGTGATATTAAAAATATTGGTTGTGCGAACATGCAATATGCAAATACAGTGCGAGAATGTGATATCCATCCAATTTAACAGTATGGTATTCAGTAGTGCAAATGACATCAGCAGAGCACTTGCCACCCTGCGGTTAAGCAGTGTATTACATGCTGTGGCTTATTTTTCATTGTAGAATACCACAGTACACCAAAGTACAGCCATCACGTAATGTTCCATGGCGCTTAGTTGAACTAAGTTGTTTACAGTTTGTAGAGCAGGGCTGTAAGGAGGGCAGTGCAGTTGGTGCAGGTGCACAGGGCAAGATGCCATGGAGACGGAATCCACCATGCTTACCAGCCACCACTAAAGCCCTCCACCACCTTCTGGCTTCTGCACTATGTGGGGGAGATGTCATGATGTCTCCCACAGTGTTTTGCGAGGAGCCATAGCCTGTACAGTGGCTCGGAGCATTCTTAGGATGCTGTGAGCAGTGCCATAGTTACCCAATGGATCCTGCACACCAGCCCTTTGATCTAAATAAAGTATGGAGAAGTCAATATAGATATGGCAGTCAGTGATTGAGCTCCTGCAAGACACTGATATAAGTAGCTGCACATAATTGTCAAAGTTTTCTGCCACCCAGCAGGTCACATGTTCCGGGTCACCCAGGTGCACAGGGAGAGTTCAGTAACTGATACAGTTTCCAGACTACCAAGCAGGTCACATGTTTCAGGTAACCCAGTAGGTGCACAGGGATCGTTCACCGTCACATTTTCCAGAGCACAATGGTGATGCATTGTAAATTGAGGGTAGATATATTGCCACATAACTCCAAAACAATGCAACTGATTACAATGCTAATATTTTTCTGCAAATCTACGGACCAAGACCTTTATGTTGTGCCCTACTCAGACAACGGCATCATAGAAATATGTCACTCATAGAAGTCGTCCTTCTGCTATTCCTATATAGACTAGGGAATCCCGGCGGTAACTACCTTAGTTATGGAGGATATTATGGATATTAGTTACTGAGGATATTATGGAGATAATGAGTGCATAATTTGAGGGCATTTGTCATTAACATTTCTACTAAATATGGTGGAACAATCAAATTGTAACAGCAGTCTGAAAAATGAGCATTAATCTCCTCTACCAAGAAGTGTAGGGCATTACAGTTCACACATTGCATGTCCATAAGACCAAAAGAGTTGTATTGGGGTGAATATACCATGTCCAATGCAAGTGGTATTTCAGTTGATCTTGTTAAACATTGTTTAAGATATTTGAACTGTGCACTCTGGGTGACCTGTAAGGATGCCACCACGTTGACGTCGTCAAGGCCGGCCTCTAGGTAAGGTAAAGTTAATAATGAAATAACACAGCAGTCTGTGATTGAGGTCCTCGCAAGATGTGCTGAATATGTGGCTGCAAATAACTATAACAGTTGCCAGGCTACCCAGCAGGTCACA
The DNA here is from genome assembly GCA_031769625.1 of Taudactylus pleione. Taxonomy (NCBI): domain Eukaryota; kingdom Metazoa; phylum Chordata; class Amphibia; order Anura; family Myobatrachidae; genus Taudactylus; species Taudactylus pleione. Next base: position 14,944,057 of record JAUIMM010000052.1, on the reverse strand, counting down.
TTTTCCAGGTCACCCAGCAGGTGCACAGGGAGAGTGCACAGGGAGAGTTCACCAACTGTCACATTTTCCAATGGTGATGCATTGTAAATGGTGAGAGGATGTTTTGCACATAACTCCAAAATGAAGCAACCAATTAAATTTTTCCATGTTGACGTCCTCAAAGTGGGCCAGAAGCATATTTGATGTAAACCATGCAAGGTGAAGTTAATAATTAAATAACACAGTATTTGGTGAAGATGTGGCTGCAAATAATTATCACAGATTCCAGATTACCCAACAGGTTACATGTTCCAGGCTGCCCAGGCAGTGCACAGTAAGAATTCAGTAACTGACACAGGCTCTGATTCAGAGCCAGTCGTTCTGACAGAGTGCTCGCTTTGAATCAGGGCCGGTCTTTTTTTTTTTTAGAACGGCCTCCTGGCCACTCGCATAGCTGTGGGTGACCACCCACAGTTATAGCGAGTGGCCAGGAAAATGGTCGTGATGGTCAAGACCATCGTGACCATCGGGCTTGCGATGAGACCCTTGTGGTAGGGTCTCATTGCTGCAAGCCCCAGATAAATATTGGCTCTAAAAGAGCCGAAATCTCTCCCACTGACATCACTCGTGATATCAGTGGGGCCGGGCCCAAATGGAGGCGTTCACATGGGAACGCCTCCGTTTGGGCAGCCACTCCCCCGGCCCGCCCACCAAAGGGGGCATGCTGTCACTCAACATCGACAGCACGCCCCCTTTGGTATGAGACCCGGAGCAATGGATTGCCCGTCGCTAACCGGGGCTCGCGCTTGCGCACGACGGAGCCGGCTCCATCGTGCGCATGCGCTCTGGGCTACCATCGACCCGGTTGTGAGCGCTCAGCGCTTGTGACCGGGTCTGAATCACGCCCACAGTTTTGAGACCACCCAGCAGGTCACATGTTCCAGGTCATCAAGCAGGTGCACAGGGAGAGTTCACCAACTGTCACATTTTCCAGACTACAATGGTGATGCATTGTAAATGGGGAGCGGAAGTTTTGCATTTGCCCCTGTCCTGGTAGTAGGGAATGAAGCATGAGGAGGAGTAATTCAGAGAAATGAGCATACAGTAGATTGGACAAAGGGCCTGATTCAGAGATGTACACTAACCCGATCAATGGTCGTGATTGTTTTCGATGGTGAACGATGGTGACCCCCAGACTATGACCTGGGTCTCAGCTCTGTGATCACGCAAATGCAGCAAGGAGGTGTGTGACACCTCCTTCTGCATTTGCATTTTAAATGGACAGAATTGCACAGTCGCTTGTGTGCAGCTGTGCAATGCCGTTCATCTCTGAATCAGGCCCAAAGTACTAAGGAAAAGGTGGTCTAATACACTGTTTATTCTTTATTTTTCAAAATTAAATTTTTATAGAAAATCCGCAATATAACCAGCTACAAGCAATCTTAAGATGCATACACACACAACGATTTTGTTACCAACGATTTACTGTCAGATTATCTGTCAGATTTTTTAAAGTGTAATGAATGATTTTTTTTTAACTACAAACGATTTTTGCATATTCCCTTAATGAAAATCGTTCAGTTGGTCAGTCTGACTGAACTACAAATTACAAACTACAAACATGAACGCGCATGAATGATAATCGTTCATCGTTGTAACTCAGAAAGTGAACAATTTTTACAACGATTGAACGATAAACGACATCGTTAACGATAATCGTTCAAAAAATCGTTGTGTGTATGCAGCTTTAGAAATTATTCTTCCAAACATGTAGAGCAAAGTAAAATATAAAATAAGGGGGGGAGAGGGAAAAATATCAGCAAAAATACAAATAACAAATAGACACTAAAGAAACATATTGCAACTGGTCATTGAAATACATACATACTGGAAATGTCCAAACTTATTTTTACCATCTTGATGTTTGAGGAAAAATACAAAACAAAATATCCTCAGGTGCTGCCTATAATTTATCACCTCCAGCTGCTGATAAGGGAGACTTTAAAAACTAGAAAAAAAAATTACAGCAAAATATCATAGAAGTATAATCAATAAAATGTATATATTCTTGTTGGTTTTTATATGGAACTTCCGATGCAACTTGATAGGAGCTCACAGCAATTTCTTGTTTTGGATTGATAAATGAGGGTATAAATCTCAAACTCAATCAGACTGGTGAAGCTCACGTTTGCCATTTTCCTCAGATGAAATAGTCCCGGTGACGAAGAAACACGTCAGTTTGTAGACTAATGGAACTTACACTATAGAGCTTTTGATACATTGGGGCAGTTTTTCAACAACTGTCAAAAAGTAATGATATCAGCACTTTCGAGACTAATGGAGGACACGTGTAGATTACTTTGTAATCTAGGATATCAATTACAAATCAATTTACTAAGTGAATTTTACCATGTCTATTATCTGCATTCTACTACTCGCAGTTCATTTCGTATGTTGCAGCATGTTTGTATTCATGTGCCTTATTTCTATGCTGCTGAATACATTATTGTGATATCATAAACTGATAAACATATCTCTTTGTATGTTAATTTCATACATATATTAAATGGTCCACTACTATAATAATTTTTATTTATTGATACTTATTGTACATGATGCTGAACATCTGTATTCTTTATTTTCTAGTTTTTGAAGTTTATGGTACTTAAATATGTTATAACTTGGACAGATTTAGTGTACTTCAAAGTGGATGCACATTACAATGAGTAAAATTGTTTAGATAATAGATAAAAATGTAAACTGGTGATACTGAGTAGAGACTCCAATAAATTAACATTCATACTGTAGTCCTATTTATTGTAACAAATGATATTGAGCAATAACGGGTTGGGTACGGGATCCCGGCGGTCAGGATGCCGGTGGTCAGAATACCGAGAGTCAGAATCCCTGCAGGATAAGGTAAGTATGCTAACCCTTACCCCTAACCCTCCCCCTAACCCTCCCTCCTCACAGGATAACCCTAACCTTCCCCTCACCCAGTCTAACCCTAACCCTTCCCGCAGAGAAGCTCAACATTGTGATACTGTACCTCTTAGTCTGCATAGAGACTGGAATGCACTCTATTTTACTGCGCAGTGTGAAAAAATACTTTATAAAAAAAAGCACAAAGATAATCCTGGTGTCAGATTTGGCATTTACTGAGAAGTTGTCTAAAGGTGATAAAAGCTGCCCACCTATAGAAAGAATTGCCAATCCTCTCACAACAAATCAAATCAATCAAAATAATCACATAGGTCAACAAACTCAATGGAGGGAGCCGTTCATTGGCTGAGAGGCGGGGCCTGACCTCTCTCAGCCAATGAACGCACAGACACAGAGCTTCGAAGGATGAAGCCATGTCTGTGCGCTTCATTTGGGAAGGAGTAATCAGTCTGGTTAGACTGAGTACTCCTTAATGCGGGGGTCCGGTTTTTTCATTTTATTATTTTAACCCATGGATGCCTACTGGAGAAGGGGACCACAGGAGGTAAGATAGGTGAATATTGTGTGAGTGTGTGTATGTATTCAAGTTATACTTTGTACAGTGTGTGTGTGTTTCTTGGGACATTTCTTTACAGGTGAAATACAAGTTCCAGTGGGCCCTTAATGCCATGCATTCCGGATACTTGTGGTTCTCCAAGTACCAGCAGGGGAGGCTTGCTGGGACCTGCAGCTCTACTGGAAAGACAATGTTTATTTATATCTCTTTTTACACCACACTGTTACAAACAACCTGCCACCCACCGCCCAGGGGTGGCGGGGATAGCCCTGGGCTATCAGCCCAGGCTAGTGGTGCCCTGGAGAGGGAGACCCCTTTTTTGAAGTGGTCTCCAACTCCCCAGGGATCCCTGGCCTGGGCTGACTAATGGTCAGGGCTGATGCTGTGGCTGGGGGGCCCAGTGATAGGGCTCCCCTGGCTGTGGCATCAGTCCCCCATTAGAAAGGATCCAGGGCTGGTTCTGGTTCTTACAGTGGAACCCTACACACATTTTTCCCTGTAAATCCAAAACTAGCTCTGCTTCCCATAGCCCTGTGCTGGTTGTACTAAGTACAGGGAGACCCTACATAATTTTTCCCTGCACTTAGTCAACCAGAACTGGGTGGGCAAAGTCCGGGGCTGGTTGTGTTTTGGGGGGGTGACCTCATGTAAATTTTTTTCTTAATTTAACTCTTTAATTGCTTTTTACAGAGAGATACATGCAGGCATCTCACTGATGTCTACATATATCTGTGTGAATCCCACCTGCTCATGCTCAAATCGAAAGCATGAAGCAGGGCTATTGTATTGGGGATTTGAAAAGTGATTTGAAGTCCGATTTTGAGGACGATTTCAAATCGAATTATAGTAAATAAGGGTTTTGTGTGTTGGGCTATGTAAAAGTACCAATGTGTTTCCGATGGTCTATTTGAGGGCGATTTGAGTCCAAAGTCGATTTGAAGTCCGATTTTACATGCGATTTGGACTTTAGTAAATATTCAAAGCCAAAATTGAATCCAAATCAAATGAAAATCACACCTCAAGTCACTCAAAATGCCAAATTGACCTTTAGTAAATTTACCCCCTGGTCTCAGATGTTGTTTAACTGTTTGATTAACTGTTCAGTGTTCAGTGATTTGAGCACTTTGTGTATTTTAACATGGCTACACCCCTCAGCCACAGCTCCCCCTTAACTGAAACTAATTATATAGTAGGTCTGATTAAGACAGGTTTGAGCTGAACCCAAATGGTCAGCTGATTAAAGATAAAAAAAATTGCACTGTGTTAATTAAACACCAAGTAATAGCATTTGCAAACATATCATGAAATCACATACTTTTAAATATACCAATAAGTTTGTATTAGGGTACAGATTGCAATTGTAGATTGCAGGATGGAGATAAAATCACATACATTTAATATTAATACAAGGGATGTGCGCCGACCCCTGTATTTTGGTTTTGCTTTTGGTTTTGGATCTGTATCTCCTTTGTGTTTTGGAACTGAATTTGGTTTTGGCAAAACTGCCCTTATGTGTTTTAGTTTTGGATCTGTATTTTTTCAAAATAACCATAAAAACCGCATTATCTGGGCCAGTTTTTGTTCCTACAGTATTACTAACCTCAATAACATATATTTCCAGTCATTTCCAGTAAAATTTGACCACCTCACAGCTCACAATATTGATTTCATCCAGTTTAGGCCAAAAGGTTGCATCCAACTAGCTGGCTGACTAAGCTAAGCAACAGCAGTGGGCAGCACTAACATGTGGAAGTTCAGCTTTCAACATGGCATAGAGTGGTACTGCAGTGGTAGACAGGATGGCAGTTTAATAAACTATATGACCCCATAGGAAGTGTAAAACAAAAATGTTTTCATTAATCAAGAACTTGGTCAGAGGCCTGAGGGAGTTGGAATATGTTTAAGGACTAAAGTCAGGGAAAAGACAGCAGGATTGATTAATTTTCAGTTTATCTATTTTAATGTTTTAATCCTTAAAATAAATTATGAGGGAAGATCAATGTAGGAACAAGTTCTTCAGTTCATGAAAGACATATTTAGGGCCTGATTCAGAGCCACTCATAAGTGGCAGCTCGTTCGCTCCGAGCGATGTTTGCCCAACTGCGCATGCGTACGGATCGTTATACGCATGCGCGAACCAGTCAGTGCGGCCAAAATTCATGTGCTCGCAAAATAGCGAATGCCTGCTAATTTGAGTGACAGGATGAGGCGTATGTGGGTGGTAACAGGGGAAGGTGCTTGAAAACGGGGAGTGGAAATCCGATCGCAGGCATGCTTAAAGGTCAAAACGGGCGTTTTATGGGTGTGCATAATTAATACAGCAGCGTCATTGACCACATCACTTGGTTTTTTTTAAACTCAGAACTGCTCGCAAAATTGTGGTAGCAAAAACCAACCACAAGAATAGCGAGCAGCTCATACCCTGGTCGATGTACTCGATTAATCTAATAAATAGCGGACATGACGTAGGATGCGAGTGGACAGGGGGTGTAGTTTCCCAAAAAACGACCGCAAGTTTTGTTCGCTCGTTCAGACCTAGAGGCGTGAACAGACCGCAAACAGCGAATGGTTCATTTGATTAGCCACCCCTATTTTCTGGACGAGCGAGCGCAAATAGCGACCGGCTCTGAATCAGGCCCTTAATCTGGAAAAGGTTTTTTATACAACTAATAGAAATGCAGTGGCCTTACTTGTGGAGGTGCTGCTAGTACACACTGTAAACAAATGTTTACTTTGTGCCGAGGGAGGTTGTTAGGGATAATGGAACCAAGACTTGCTTTTTATATCAGAGGAAAGCAGCCTGTAGCTCTCCAACTCAGCTAGAACTCCCAGCATCCGTGATGTTTGCCGGTCCTACTGGAAGTTATTTGTCAATAACAGGTGGCGTGCCTCAGTTTACTTCAGCCTGCTTTATGCACTGTATGTAATTTGTGGACATTTTTGGCATTCAGCAACCACTTGTAGAAGATTTCAGCAGCTGTGGCAGTTCAACTTCCAACATGGCACATCAGGAAACAAATGTTTTTTTTTCATTCAAGAGGCCTTTGGGAGTTGGAGTATGTATGTAGTTGAAGGCAGGGAAAGGAAGGGTAGTAAATTTAATTTCATTTTTTGATTCAGAAGCATATTTATGAGGGAAAAGGGGAGGGGAGGAGGCATTTACAAAAAATATGAAATCATTCACATCAGTCCTTGCCCCAGAAAAATCCTTGAGTGCTACACCTGCTGCTGCTTCTGGGAGTGGATCTTCATTCCAGTAGTAGTTTAAAAAATTCCACTGGGTGGGTGCATTGCCTCCAGTGGCACCAAATGCAGCAGCAGCAGCTAGGAAACAGCAGCTCATTCAGAGGCTACTCTGTGTGTCTCCAGTTTCACTATGAGGCATACCACTGACAACCTTTTAGAAAACTCAGGGAAGTTATTGCAAAATGGCTTACCCCACTTGGACTCTCCTCAGGATTCATAATTTCTGACAACACCACCAATATTGTGACAGCATTACAGATGGGTGAATTCCAACATGTCCTATGTTTTTTTTAATGCAATCAACTTGGTGGTGCAAATTTATTTTTTTTAATTAAAGGGCCATGCAGGAGATGCTCTCTCTGGTCCAAAAAATTTCTGAACATTTTCACCATTCAGCAGGTGCATGTAGAAGATTGCAGCACCTGCAAGAAATGTTGAATTTGCCCTGCCACCAGCTGAAGCAAGAGGTAGCTACAAGGTGTAAATCCACTCTTTATATGTTTCAGCAGATGGAGGAACAGCAAAAAGCCATCCAAAGCTGCACAGTGAACTGTGACATAGGAAGAGGAGGAGGAATGCACCTTACTCAAGCTCAGTGGAAAATACTTTTCATGTTGCGCAAAGTGCTGAAACCCTTCAAAGTAGTCACCTGTGAAGTGAGTTCAGATATTGCCAGATTCAGTCAGGTAATTCCCCTAATTAGACTGTTGGAAAAGCAACTTGAGAAACATAAGGAGGTGTTGAAATGTACACAGAATTGTTAGCTCAAGTGACATATGATGCAGCGAAGGCTCCTCCTTCAGTTTCTCCAGCAAGTGCGGCTGCCAAGGAAAAACTAAACTTTCCCAAAAGACCCACTTTTGATGCAGGTGAGTCAGCACAACCAAGTTTTGACATCTGGTTGGGTCCAAAATAATGGTCTACAATTAAATTAATGAGACCTCTACCGTGACTCCATCTAATACGGTCACCATTCAAAGAATGGTTGAGGACTATTTTTAATGATAGCATCCAAATAGGCATGTCAGACAGTCTACTTGACTACTAGCAGGAAAAAAAGGCAATTTGGAGGCCCTTGCATAAACTGGCTTTGCTTTACTAGAGCTGCCCACCCTCCAATGGTACTCCAAAAGAGTTTTCAGCACAGCCGGGAACCTTGTCAGCGATCGGCATAGGAGGCTACTTCCTCAAAATATGGAAAAGATGATGTTCAACAAAATTAACTACAAATTCCATGAGGAAGATCTTTACCACCAATTACATCCAAAAATTACAGAGGCACCTGTAATAGTGGATTCCAGTGGGGAAGAATTAATATTGTGTGAAGAAAGATGATGTAGACACTGAATGAGGGTGAGAAATCAGATGATGATGGTGACAACATCTTGCCTCTGTAAAGTCAATTTGTGCATGTAGAGATCATTGCCAGCAATGTCAGCTGCACATTGGTAGCTTGTCATCTGGGGGCCCAAACAAACCAATTGTTTCATGATTGAGGATATTGTTGATGATGGTGTTGGTGGTGAAGATGGCAGGTGCTTGGATCTAGCAGAGAGAAAGAGAAAGAAGCTAGCTGACACTGGACTACTTGTTGGTACTTTTTTAGACAAAGTTTCTGAATTTTGAAAACAGTTTTTTGATGGATGCGCTGCAGATGACGTAACAGGGAGGAGGTTCCTAGATGGTTAATGTTCCTACCTCTACTTATTCTGGCTTTACAAAGGGTACAAATGGCTTGACAATTGTTGTCCAGATTTTGGTAGAAATAATTCCACACATAAGAAGAAGTGGATTTTTTTGTCTTATGGCCAGACATGACAGTGGGCTTTTCCTTATCATTGGCAAAAACAGTTTATTCCACTGGTGCCTGATTTACACAAACAACATCCTTATCAGCATCCTCATCATCAACATCCTTATTAGTGTCAGCTACACAAATATCCTCCTAATCCTGGTGCACTTCCACAGAAGCATCCTTGATTTCTATGTCAGCATGTTCACATGTGCTTAAATCATCATAAGAGGCAGAACCACCAGTCATAAATAAAGGCCAAGACCTTAGCCTTTCCATTCTAACTTTCCCTTTAATATTTTTTTCTTTATCAATGTAAAAAATTATTATTTTATTTTAGATGCCCTGACTTAAGCCCTGTATGCCCTTGGGCATTGGCTTTAGTAGATGATGTAGAAAGACTAGTATCGTCATGACTGCTAGCACTGGCAGCAGCTCCAGCACTAGTATGTGGTTCCTGTTCTCCTCTCAACTGATCGTTATCCATATCAACAAACACGAATGAAGTGGGGTACAGCACACACATCAATTTGTACCAATTTTAAATATTACACTGCGGGTATCAATGACCTAACATGTCATAATATTTTTTAGGAATAAGAAAAGAATAACAAACTGCACTACCACTTATAGTGGAACAAGATTTTTTATGAATAAGAATAAGACACTGCGCTACCAATTAGTGTCACAACATTTTTTAAGAATAAGAAAAGAATCACACACTGCGCTACCACTTACAGTGTCACAATATTTTATATGAATAACAATAAGACACTGCACTACCACTTAGTGTCACAATATGTTTTATGAATAAGAATAGAATAACACACTGCGCTACCACTTACAGTGTCACAAGATCTTTTGTGAGTAAAACACTGTACTTCCACTTACAGTGTCACAAGATTTTTAATTAAACACTGCGCTACCACTTACAGTGTCACAATGGTTTTTATGAATAAGAATAATACACTGTGCTACCACTTAGTGTCACAATATTTTTTATGAATAAGAAAAGTTAAACACACTTTGCTAAGACACTGTGCTACCACTTAGTGTCACAATATTTTTTATGAATAAGAAAAGAATAACACACTGCACTACCACTTACCGTATCACAAGATTTTTTATGAATAAGAATAAGACACTGTGCTACCACTTACAGTGTCACAATATTTTTTATGAATAAGAATAAGACACTGTGCTACCACTTAGTGTCACAATATTTTTTTTGAATAAGAATAACACACTGTGCTACCCCTTAGTGTCACAATATTTTTTTATGAATAAGAATAAGACACTGTGCTACCACTTAGTGTCACAAGTTTTTTTATGAATAAGAATAGAATAGCACACTGTGCTTCCACTTACAGTGTCACAAGATGTTAAATGAGTAAAACACTGCGCTACAATTTACGTCACAAGATTTTTTTATGAGCAAAACACTGAGCTACCACTTTCAGTGTCACAATATTTTTATGAATAAGAATAACACACTGTGCTACGACTTATAGTGTCACAATACGTGGATGATAAACTGCGGTCTGGCCGACAGTATCATTGAACAATATTTTTTTTACAATGGGGAAGAGCACCCCTGGAAGAGGCAGCAGCCCCTTGATTAACAACACAGCACCCCTTTATGGACAACAAAGAACCCATGTGGAGTGCGGATGGATAGACCACCTGCAGAGTCACAAATACATGGATGATAAACTGTGGTCTGGCTGGCAGTGTCACTGAACAATAATAGTGTAGCTAGCACACACAAAAATTTTAAAATAAAAAATATTTTTTTTTATTTTTTGTGTAAAGATTATTATTTTTAACTTTTATTTTTTTTTACACTGGGATAGAGCACCCCTACATTGACAGAGCACCCCTGGATGACACAGCACCCTTTTTTGAACTGCAGTCCTAGCCTCTTGATTAACAGGACAACAGTGACACAGCGGCACCCCCCACTTTATGTACTGCAGCCCCAGCCTGACAACACTGCACCCTTGAACAACTACAACACTGCACCCTTGAACAACTACAACACTGCACCCTTGAACAACAGAGAAGAACAGAGCCCCTTGATTGACAGGGTAACAGTGACACAGCAGTACCCCCTACTTTATGTATTGCAGCCACAGCCCGACAACACTGCACCCTTGAACAACAGAGAAGAACAGAGCATGTCTGTTCTGTACACTCTCTATGGCAGGAGTGAAAATGGCTCCGATCACCAGGACCTTTATAGAATCCAAAACCCGCGAGAATCCGACAGCGGGAGGATGATGTTTTGCCTAATTTTTGGATCTAAGTCAGGCGGGAAAACTTGAGGCGGACTTGGATCCAATTCGGAATTGCAATGTTCAGGTGGGTCCGGTTCTCGGAGAACCTGACCCGCTCATCTCAATTAATACTATCAAGTACTAATGAGCCAGTTCAAATAGTCCAATTGCCCAACAGTAGAAAAAATCCAATACAGGTAGAGATATTAATCTGTTATATAAATTCTTTAGAAAAAAAACACAATGTTGTTATAACTAGTGCTCACAGCTGTTGTAGTATGGTAACCATGCAATTGGGGCTGCAGTAGATGATACTAGCTGCTGTCTTACTGTAAGTAAGCTTCCTATACGTGACCACAGCTGAATTGGTGCAATACATTCCCAATCCAGTGAATTAGCCCAATACTGGAAAATAAAATGTATAAAGCAGCTGTTGCTGGTATACACAGGACTGTGGTCCCGGTTTCTCAGTGATCACATAGCAGCAGCTTAGTCAATACATAGACTCCATGAAGTAGTGTCAGCTGTATTGGAAGTACACCCTCGGAATAATTGAATGTAGTTGCAGCTTCCACAAATGAATGGGATCACTATGATATGCCATAAGTCCACAAAGCAGGCACCTGCAGAATGTGGAAAGCAGGGAACAGAGAGGTATTGTAGCATGCATTTAAATATGCAAACAGACTGCCAATAGCACTTATAGGATTCCAGACTCCGTATTCTCAACGTGTTTCTCTGAATGAATGCAGCTTTTCCGGTTTTGGCTTCTGGCACCTCTTTCTCGTGGTATAGAAATAGAGACAAAGATTACATCCCACACCATACTCTCATGTTATTGGACTGATGCATGTCACAAAGCAGTGTTGCTACACAAAGGCAGCAAGTATGCTTAAGTCCCAGTTTGTCATTCTGTTCGCCTGAAAGAAACTTATGAACATTTTGCCGTAGATCTCACAGAACTCAACTACAAAAATCATGGAAGGATGACAAAGTGGTGATTTTAAAGTACTGTCCATGCCACTTGGACAGCAAGTTAGATACACAATGCTTTTTGTTTGAAGAGCATTAAAAGGTACCAGGTGATTACTGAATCACTTGTTGCACTTTAAACACTGCCTTAAATTAAAAGAAGGCATTTTGTAGAACCAGACATTTGAAAACTCCTAAAAGATGATAACTTTGGACTAAAAAATAGAAAATGTTTAAAGAGAAGCTTGGAATACTTTGAAGGAAATTGTAAAGACGTTCTTGGGGATCTTCAAAGATCCCAACTACAAGCAAATAGTGGAAAACAATCTATAAAAATACAAAGCATTAGATAACTTGATAAGGCTTTAAAGTGCACTTTCTTCAATGATCATGTGGAATACAGTACTTTCAAGAATCACCTTGACATATAGGAGATGGAAACAATTATACCAGGGAAGATGGAATGTTAACATGATGAGAGACTACTCTTGGATGCTGCACAGAAAAGACCCATAAGCAGTGAATAGAAGAAAAAGTACTAAATGAAGCTTGTAAATGTAAGTAACATTGTAAAATGGTTTCTTCTTACATTTTTAGTACATACAAATATTGTTTCCCTTTTGCTAATAAAATTAATATTTCACCACAATACATGTGACTATGTTATTTCTTTATATATTCACATCCATTTTGTGAAAAAAATCTTTACTTCTTAGACAAAAAGCAGTTTTTCTAAATAAGCACACCAAATACCTTTGGAATCAGTCAGATAATTTCTCAGTGAATCTAATTCTGCAGGCCTCAGAAATTTTTCATCTTATTTACTTTACAGATCTAGTTGTTCCAAAGGTTGGAGTCTGGAATATTCATCCCATTGAGAGGATCTCTGTACAGGGTTTTCTTCAATATTTATTTTGAATTTTGGTTATTTAATAGTCAAATTTAAACTCAATGCCAAATCTAATGATCAGCACAATGAATTAAGCAAAGCAAAATAAAAGCCAATAAATAAAAGTATTTGCCAAAACTTCAAGACTTCAAAGTTTCAGTTGGATGATCTCTGTTCCAATACTGCCTAACTAATTGAAACAAAATGCAGGGCGTTTATTCATCAATATATAAACAGCTCTCTCAGATCTCTTGTGTATTAGAATAGTTAATAAGGAAGTTTATATGCCCAGTCTGTCAGTTACTGAAATGGAGCAAACCATATCAGGGATACATTATGCGGACTGACTGAAAGCTATTAATCGTCTAATGTAAATAGGAAATGTAATAATACGAGGACTGATTGAAAAGTAATGAGATTGACTTTTTTATTCAGAATCAGATGACTCCACAGGATCTGAACATTTTTTTTTTTCAAAGTAGCGTCCTCCACATTTAATCATTTTTTTGCAGCGTTTCGACAACGATTCAAAGACGTGCAGTAGACTGTTTTGTGACATAATTTTCAGTGTTGCAGCTGTGGCATTTTTCACTTCATCATCTGCTGAGAACTTCTTTCCGCGCAGTTGTTTTTTCAAGGTTGGGAATGTCCAGAAATCACAGGGTGCTAAGTCCGGGCTATATGGAGGGTGTTCCAGTGCTGTCCCATTAATTTCAGTCAGTGCTGCAAATGCAACAGCAGAAACATGTGGTCGGGCATTGTCTTGCAGCAAAAAACCACTGTTTCTTCAGCAAATGTGGTCTTTTCTTCCTCATGGCTCCACGCAAATCAGTTTTCAGGACGTTTGCATAGCAGTTACCATTAATTGTCTGTCCATAGGGCACCCAGTGCTGTAGGAGCATACCACATCAAAGAACAGCAGAAGCATGACTTTACACACGGAAGGAATCACACAGAATTTTTTGGGTGTAGGTGAATTAGTGTGTTTCCATACACTGGACTATTGTATGAATTCCCGATTCTAATGATGAATCCACAATTCGTCACACATCACAATCGATGTCAGGAAATTGGGTATCCTCTCCAACGTTCGAACTGTGTTCATTCACGATTCAACTCAGCGTCACATCTACTCTTCTGTGAGATTTCTGGGTACCCACCCAGCCAACACACAATACATTTTCAGTTCCTTTGTCACAATATGCTGAACCCATTTGAATAAGATGCCAAGTGAAGCCAAAAGTTTGCGTAAAGTTAACCTTCTGTCATTTTGCAACATCTCTGCAGCTTTTAGAAAAAATTGGCTGCACTCAATTGATCACACTAGGATCTATATATTATGAACCACACTATAGTGTGAAGTCAAAAGTGTTTAATATAACAATATTATACATGAGTATAAAAAATATATTCAAGGCCTATGTGGAACACATATATGTTCCTACCAAAAAATACATACATACATACACACAACATATAATTAATGTCAGGAAAGAGAAAAAAAACAAATATACTGAATAAAAACAATATTCCTAGTTATACATGCATACGTATGCACAACATATAATTAGTATAGAAAAAACGAGTTCTGGTTAAAATTGTTGCCAGAAAGTAAAAAATAAAAAGTAAAAAATAAAAAGTAGAAAATGTGTCTTTGACATATATATGCGCTGTATCTGTGGCAAGTTATGAACTATTGCAGCAATTGGATATAATGTTGCTGTTAATGGCAACACGGAATGAGCTCACCCGATGCTGGTGGAAATGACAGTCTCTGATCTGCAGATCAGGAATCTCTGTAGTGCTGTGTATGTCCCAATAGTTGTCTGTCATTGGATATCGGAATATCTCCCTTTCACCATGGGAGCTCTCCGTAATAAGTGCTCCGTTTCAAGTGGTATAGCTGCTGATAAAGCCGCCGGCCGGCTCGACGTGTGATCACTTGGGAGCAGGTGCTTGTAGTTTCATAGCAAGGACATAGCTTTCAATGGAGACTTCCTACCAGTTGGGAATGGAATCGGACTCTCCCCGTTGGAAGGAGTATCAGGTGTGGGTGTCCGCAGCAGTGGGGAAATGTGGCTTTGGCAATGTTGACATCTGTAACCATGGTGAATGGTCTCCCAGAACGCGCTTCATCAATCACTCAGGTATTACCCTCTTTAAAGTTCTTCCACCACTGAAATACTGCAGCACAGCTAATTGTTTTTCCACCGTATGCTTGCCGTAACATTTCATGAGTTTCATTTTCGCTTTTAACAAGTTTAACACAACATTCAATCACATATCTCTGATGTAATCTCACAGACACATCTTCCTCATCCACCATGAGGAAATGTATGAAGATCTTCCACTCCATGTGACCAAACAAAGAAGACTATGGCAGTACAACCATAGGTTCAAACACATCGATGTATGAGCTTCACAATAACCAGCATAGCGTTGCCACATCTACCTATGGGACAGAAAATAGAGGCAGTCTCATTACTTTTCAAACAGCCCTCATATTTGTATATATATATATACACAGATATATATATATATACCGTATATACTCAAGTATAAGTCGACCCGAATATAAGCCGAGGTACCTACTTTTACCCAAAAAAACTGGGCAAACTTACTGACTCGTGTATAAGCCTAGTGTGGGAAATGGCAGCAGCTGGTAGTGCCCCCAGTAGTAATTCCCCCTGGTTGTGCCCCCAGTAGTAATCCCTCCTGGTAGTGCCCCCAGTGGTAATCCCCCCTTTCAGTGCCTCCAGTAGTAATTCCCCCTGGTAGTACCCCCAGTAGTAATCCCCCCTTTTAGTGCCCCCTGTAGTAATCCCCCACTGGTAGTGCCCCCTGTAGTAATCCTCCCCAGGTAGTTCCCCCAGCGGTAATCCCCCCTTTTAGTGCCCCCTGTAGTAATTCCCCCTTTAGTGCCCCCTGTAGTAATCCCCCCCTGTAGTAATCCCCCCCTGGTAGTGCCCCCTGTAGTAATCCCCCCCTTGTAGTTCCCCCAGTGGTAATCCCCCCTTTTAGTGCCCCCTGTAGTAATCGCCCCCTGATAATGCCCCTTGGTAGTGCCCCCTGTAGTAATCGCCCCCTGGTAGTGCCCCCTGATAATGCCCCCTGGTAGTGCCCCCTGTAGTCATCGCCCCCTGGTAGTGCCCCCTGTAGTCCCCCCCCTAGTAGAGAGAGACATGAAAAGAATAAAAAAAAATAAACACTTACCTTAAACTCCCGTTCCTGGTCCCGCCGCTGTCCGCTCCTCCGGCCGCTTTGCATGGGAGAGACGTCGTCATGACGACGTGTCTCCCATCACCCACTAAGGGAGCCAGAAGATGGCTCCCGCAGTGGGAGCAGCGGCAGCTGCTGAGAGTCTGACAGACTCTCAGCGGCTGCTGATTACACCAACCACGCAGCTGCCGGCTCTGGCGGCTGTGTGTTTGGCAGTGTGTAGCGCTGAATGAACTCCATCCGGTCAGCGCTACACTTGACTCGAGTATAAGCCGAGGGGGTACTTTTTCAGCACATTTTTTGTGCTGAAAAACTCAGCTTATACTCGAGTATATACGGTATATATATATATATATATATATATATATATACACTTAGAGGGCGCAAGAATTCACATAAAGTCCTCAACTGAAGATCTGGAGCATTCAATTACAGCCTTGTCCTAGGATAAGATCAGAACTAATCGCAGGAGGGATTTTAACTCTTTTGAAGTACCAATTGGTATAAGGATTTTTTCCAGTCCACTTGTTACCAGGATCAGCCAGAATTATTGGACCGAATCATTTACCCCTGATGATGTCCTAATGGACAAAACGCGCAGGGTTTTATCTTTGGAATTTATTGCCGTAAAAGAGGAAGGATAAACCTGCTGCAATAAGATCTTACCAGATGTGGGTAGCAGCAGGATTTATTTAAAATATGTTTATCCTCCATACTATGGCAAATTGATCATTGTTGATGTAAGCAATAGAAGCTACACTTTACGCATTTGAATAGATTGTGATTAATTAAATTTTTATAATAAATTACCTGTTGGATATCTAATGTTAGGCCTATTGGCCATCTCTCTGGGTGTTTTTCAGTGAGAGGGTCTTTTTAGAAATGTCCGGAATATCTATAAGAAGATTGCTAAAAGGAAAAGAACTGACATACCATTATCCATCATTGACTTTTTTGCTTGGACTTTCCTAAATAGTTCCAGCATTGAATTGAAAGCTCCAGTTCTTCAGTTGAGGACTTTATGTGAATTCTTGCGCCCTCTAAGTGTTTTTTTTTTGTTGGTGTATTTGTCATTTCGTTCCCACTAACAGGGAAGCTACTTGAGGTGCAGCATTATTTAAAAGCGCAAGATAAGGGCATTGTTTTATATATATATATATATATATATATATATATATATACACAGCAAACTCACCTTGACAGAGAAGATCCAGACCTGCAAAAAGGTAGTTGCTTTAGTTAAGCAAACACAGTACAGACCATATCAGAGGCCCAACAGTCTGTTTCAACTGCTGACAGACAGTTTTCGTCAGGGACTAACAAACATGTCAAAGCTGAGCCTAGATAAGGACTTTAACAGCCCACAAAACAAAAATCGTTGCTACATGCCGGCACCTGTATGTGCCAACATATAACTTAAATAAGGACACAGCTGGGTGCCAATTGAGTATTTATTTTGCTATAGTTGAGATAATATATCATGTCGACAACTGTATATGTCATGTTATTGGGTAAGTGACATCGCTGTGTCAACCTATATTCTTATAGTTTACTTTTTCAATTTTTTGCCTACATGCCGACACCTGATTGTGCCAACATGTCATTTGATAAAGTTTATTGCTGGTTCTTGTCCTTACATTCCATTGTTATTTACCCTGCAGCTGCTATTATACTCATTGTTGCTCTTAAGTGCCGACACCACTGTGTGTCGACTTTTTATGCTTACATAGAATCTACTGACATGGCCATCACTGCTACTGTGCCGACCATGTGGACACTCACTCTTATATGGGGACCTTATCCTGTGCTGATTATGCTAGCAATCACTGTTACTATGCCGACTTAGCTGGCAATCACTGTTATGTGGTGATTTCTTAACTTTACCCTCTTGCAGCTCCCGTGTACTGTATTTTGGAGGTTTAGCCGTTCATCTCTTAATGGCATATGTACATCGGGCTGCTAATTTTATGTTTTCACTGGGTTTTGATAGCATAATTTTACTAATGTTCCCACTGAATGCATAGATCTCTCTTTATTTGACAGGGGGCTACACTGCTGATGACTGTTGCTATGGCTCCTGGTGAATGACGGACTACACTGAGGCAGACACATCACAAGCCAGGATTCTCGTCGGGGACCCCGCCTACTCCCTGCCAAGTGTGTACTTCAATTAGCCTGCTCCCATACCATCACACAGGTGAATGCAGGGGAGCAATTAATCAGGCTGTACGATTGGTTGTTTGTGGCCTGTTACAACCCTTATCTAGGCTCAGCTTTGACGTGTTTGTTATACCCTGACAATAAAACTGCCTGTGAGCAGTTGAAACATACTGTCGGGCCTCTGATATGGTCTGTATTGTGTTTTCTTAAATAAACCAATTACCTTTTTGCCTTAGAGTGCAGGTCTGGATCTTCTCTGTCAAGAGGGGTGAGTGTGCAGTGTTAAGACTTTTATGGGCCGTGCACAAATTTGTATATTGTATTTTCTTTGGTTGAGTGCCTACTCAAATTGAACTTTATATACTGGGGTTGAGAGGGGTTGTCTCTCATCTGAATTGCCCACATTCCGGTGGAATCAGCTCCCTGCAAGGGAAGGTGGAGTGAAACCTGTACGTTCTGCATTAGCAGTGGAGGTGTGGTCAATAACCCCCCAATATGCCCCCCCATACATGATGTCAATAACCCCCCAGGGTTTCATATGTACATACACCCAGCTGGAATAATCACAGGAGCACAGGAAGGGTTTAAAACTCTCACACACCTGATGCTCGTTGCCCTGATGCTGAGTAGTAGCCAGGAAGTAGGGACACAGTGTTGTAGTGCCAGGGTCCAAGGGCTATGCTGGGAGAGCATGCCCAAATTGTGGCTGCAAGACACTGCTGACTGATTAGCACAAGGAGTGCTGAGACTTTTATGTTTGTTTGTTTATTTTATGTCATGTGTCTGTATGTGTGCAGGCCTAACCTCACGTATGCTAAGGTGCAGTGTCTGCTACCAATAAAAAGACACTGGTTTACCAAGTACCTGCCTGTTTGGAGTCCTCATTTCAATACCCTGTGTTACAGTTTAGATATATATACATATATATATATATATATATATATATCTCAAGTAATAACCTACAGAGCAATTGTTGCATTATAAATATTTTCTCCCATATTTCAGGCATCATACAACTACAACATCAAGCATTCCCCATTTTTATGTTTAGGATACATTTTCTTATTGTAACCATGGAAATTTTAATATTTTATATTTGTACAAGTCACATTCAATATGACCTTACTGTATACTTTTCACTTAAAAGTTATGCATACTAAAGTATCTTCTTCTATAGTGCTCTAAATCTTGTTTTCCTAAGTCAAACTGCTTCTGACAGCTTGAAATTACTTGAGAGGCATACCATTGTTTTTGTTTCAAGATATTTCTTTGATATATTCTCTTTGAAACCGGAATGCAGCTGGACAATTTCAGTATTTGGTGCCTTGAAACACAATGATTGTGCTAGTACCAGAATTATATTTTTTCACAATACTTTACATTAACATTGTGGCATTCTAATTGTATGGACATTGTGACATATTAATTGTGGAATATTATTCCAACATTTGAGAGCAGATACTATGAAAATATTGTCTTTCAGACACTATTAACTATATTACTTATATTACAATTTATTTTAGTGAAACAAATGTCATTCATGCTATTAGTCTTTCTACAATTAATATGGTTTGTTTAAAAACATAGGGCCTGATTTAGCAAGGATCACAAATACACATGCAATCGGACAATTAATGCGTCCTGTGCATGCATATGCATCGCAATGCGCGTGCGCGCACCGGCCACTGCGATTGGGACTGTGATCACTGCGACTATGCAGACCCATCGCAGAGTGATTGACAGGAAGTGTAATTTGTGAGTGGTGAGAGGGGGGTGGGCGGCAAAACACAAGCGTGCCAGTGCGTTTGAAAGCCGTTGCATGGGCGCGCACAAATTATCCACTGCGATGCCTTACGCAGCCTGAGTACTCATAGTGTGCGATGAAGTTAGCAATTTCTGAGTAAGGTCAGAGCTTGTGCAAGTGTGTGGGAGGCTGTGATGGTACTCGATGTTACTGATGGTGTTGTAGTCTTACGGATGTGTGTAAGGTAAAGTGAGCATCCTTATGTTGTGCTGCGGTGGCATAGCAATTGCAATGGATTAGTATACTATCGCAGTGAGACTGCGTGTGTAATCGCTATTGCAGTTGCTATCCCTAAAGAATCAGGCCCATATACATCAATAACAATAGTGCCTCTGAGCACTTAGTACATATTACATCTAATAAAATAGTTTTTACTGTACTTTGATGCTAAAGAGACTACTTTTGCTATTTTTTGTATGATTTAAATTTTTTCATCACGCTATTAACTATGTTTCAATACATCTTCCTAACAAAACTGTAACATTTTTGTTTGTACTGTAGAATTTAGATTTGTATTTTAACCAAATACTAAGTAGTGCCTAGTACTGTATATCCAGAGCCTTGAAATTATGGATGGCTTCAAAAAGATCTTATCCCCAATTTTTGTCCTCCACATAAACTTGGCTAAGTAGGATTTAAGGGGGTGTCTTGCTGTACCTCCATCCTTTTTGTTGTGCCACTTGTCTGATCCCTACATCCTTTCTATGTGCTGTGTGTGGGCGCTGCTGACTGGGTCCACAAATTGGTACCTGTAATTTACCTGGAAGTGTTTGATGCCTGATTCTTCTAGTTACTGGATGGTCTATTTACTAAACCTTAGATGGAGATTAAGTGAACATAGATAAGGTACCAGCCAATCAGCTCCTAACTGTTTGAAAAATTACAGTTAGGAGCTGATTGGCTGGTACCTTATCTCCGTTCACTTTATCTCCATTTCAAGGCTTAGTAAATAGACCCCTTGGTCTTGTAACTGCAACAGATATCTGAATAAATCTACCATTTTCTCAGCGATGATAGCGAACAGGGTTTTTGTGTTTCTGCTTCCACGTACGGGGAGGCCACTACACATTGATGTTGTTACCCTGCAATTCCCAGACAGGGGCTGCTGCGACTCTGTGTTCTGCATGCATACAGCGCAGAGCAGTTCCCGAGTGGAGTCCCCTCATCAGCATCACATAACACATCATGTCCGTGACTCTGGAGCCGCACTATGTTGTATGCACTGTGTTTGCAGAACACAGAAGTGTCAGAAGGTTTCAAAAGAAGTCACCCATGGGAGATGAGTACTCAGGGGCACAGGGGAGCTTATTGGATGTATTGACATCACATATGGGGGGGTATTGACATCACATATGGGGGGGTATTGACATCACATATGGGGGGTATTGACATCACATATGGGGGGGTATTGACATCACAACATACACAAGCACATTACCTATGACACATTTTGTAGAGGTCAGTTGGGGGGGTCCTTGCTGTGTGACCACTTTCCTTAACTTGCTGTCAATGCTTGAATGGCATCAGGAGCTGTCATGTTGTCCACCACACAGGTAACTGGAGAAGAGCAGGCACCTGGTAATATTCAAAAGTTCTCCACAAAAAATGTGTACTGAAGTAGCACTTGATCAAAGGAGATACTGTATATTTACAAAGTAGACACATCATAAAAAACTATCAACATAAAAAAACATAGAAATGATTCTTTCATATGAAATAAATTGCAACTTTCACTTATATTTAATATTATCAGAACTGCACCTTTAAATAACTGGACGTCTTAGCAAATTTCAAAAACTCCACCACAGTGTAACACTATGTGAGCAATATCTAGACAGCAGATATTTCATTTCATATAGAGATACACTGAATTATTCACTTTACTCTATCCAATTGTTTGTAAATTTAGCCTTTACAAGAACACTATTTCTCAATCATCATGTCTAGTCAGCATAGTGGGAGTACTAACCATTTAATCAGATTGACTTCTTATACCATTCGACTTGCACTTCAGCACAAAAAGTGCATCTTCTTAATTAGGTTTACAGTGTTGGCTGATGGATGGTCGTGTAACATAATAAACAAAAAGTGCCATGTTAGTTCTTTGAAGTTTGTCAATCTAAAAAACATGTAATGCAGAATATGAAAATGTCATAATGTGATTTACACTGAAAATGTTCCTTCTTTAAAGGTCCAAAATAAATCACTAAATGCTTTCAAAGCTGACATTTAATCCATGAATTCAAATCATTTCCGGGATTTATGATCTATTATGTAGACAGATTCAATTTTCCTTGCCCTTGTGCGGTTTTAATGTATGGCACCAGCAGCTGCCTTTATATGTATAGACTTATAAAAACAGCACCATTTATCGATATATATTTGTTTCTTGTTAAAAGTAATGAGGCTAGTTTTTGGGGGTTTTTTTATATATGTAAGCAAGCACAAAGAACTCTCAAAACACAGCTCGGCTCATAAAGTTGCATGTGATAACTCTATTTACAAACTTCAGCAATAATTTAATCCTAGAATTATGTTGGAAGTAAAGGGCCAAAAAGTTATGTGTTCAGGTTTTGTGTTGTCACTGTCATACCTGCCAACCCAAGAGGCTGCTTTCACCTTTAATCTTCCAACTGTAATAACCTGTGCTAACTTCAACAATTCAACACTATTATACATAAGTGCGCCATGTTATTTGCAATTGGAAAATAATTTGGAAAAGCAGAATAAATGTTTGAGCATGGCAGGAATTATCTGTGTATATACAATATTTGTATGAATTATGCATAGAAAGTTAGACATGAAGAGGCTGAAAAGCATATAGAGCAGTAGTTCCCAAACTTTCTTTAATCACAGCGCCCTAGAGTATAAGTATTATTTCATGACACCCCTAGGTCAAAAGTTTCTTAATGAGAAATGTAGCAAAAACTCTTACATTAAGTAAATTGTGCTTACCTGTCATCACTAGGTTCAGTTATGTGGTGGTGGTGCTGGTGTACAGGGTTGTGCTCTGTTTGCCCACATATTTTATAATTGGCAACCACCAGCACTGGTTTTACCTATCAGATTGACCATAAGTTATTTGAATTGTTTCTGGACCAGTAACCCGTGGAACCCCTGAAAGTCCCCCAAAGCACCCAGATTGACAACCACTGATGTAGGTCCATGTCATCTATCAGCATTACTGAACATGATTCTGGATCCCAAAAAAACACTTCAAGCTCTTCAATTGAGAGGTGGATGTAAAATTGTGACTTTTGCATAGGTTAAAAAAAATATTTCCATACAGCTATGTTTCTGCTGCTGTATTTTTAACCGCACTTAACTTGCAAACGTACAGCAGGTCTATGAGACATACAAAGATACAGATCCTAGAAGGTATTTCTTAAAGATGTCAACTCAGACATATCTGTGGGTGGTAGACTTTCATCTGCATGCGCAAACTGTACAGACCTCAGAAGTGAATGTGTCTGACTCAACTCTCCAAGCAGAAAGAGCTGAAAGTTCAAGATATGTGCAATTCTAAATGCAGGTGCATGTTGTACTCATGCGCAGTGACAGATTTTATGCCAGACTACATTTTTATGTGAAGCTTATATTTAGGTCTAACTATAAATCAGACCCTTGCTTGGAAACTTAAATTTTTGATCTTGGCTTAACATGATAGCCAGGGCCATAACTAGGGTGGTGCGACCAGTGCCATGGCACAGGGCACCGCAGGGCAGGGGGTGCTATTTGGGCCTGTCAATTTTCCTGTTTATTATCATTCTCACTTGTAACTTCCTCTTCTTTTATCCCCAGCATCTCCTGGCCTCACATATCTCTTCCCTGGCCCTTCCCCATGAGGCCATGGCCCTTTTTCAGGTGCACTATTTTATGTCCCTAATTAAAAAATGGGGGGGTGCCAATGCTCTCTCTGGCACAGGGCACCAAAAAGTCTAGCTACGGCTCTGATGATAGCCAAAGTATAATTACCAAGGACAGACAATGTGACTGCTCCTAAATCCATATAGCAATAGAGGGGAGAATACTTTTACTTTCCTATATCTGACACCAATAAACATTCATTTCATACATACAGGTAGATCACATTTGGGATAATAAATGATCAAATTTGCTACAATTTTTTTATTTGCTCCCAACATGAACCCCAGATTGTATGTGAGTGAAACATGCCTCAGTTTACTCCGCACACCTAGCTCCAGTGTATCATTTGCCTCACACAAGGATGTTTCTCCCATGAGAAGAGGTGCACATCTCATATCTTGCAGCATAGGGGTGCCAAAGTCAAGGTTCTGACACCTAAATTTGCTCCCCCTTCCCCCACAACAAAAATGTTAGTCAATGGCTGTGTTCTGTTATTAAAGATGATGGGGGAGATGTACTAAGCCTTGGGGAGAGATGAGGTGGAGAGACATAAAGTACCAACCAATCAGCTCCTAACTATCATGTTACATCATGTGTATCTATCATATGTTTGAAAAATAACAGTTTGGAGCTGATTAGTTGGTATGTTATCTCTCTTCACTTTATCTCTCTCCATGGCTTAGTACAGTACATCTACTCCTCAGAATGTTGTGTGTGTTCCTTCCTGCAATCACAATCTTAGTAGTGTGACAACTGACAGTGCATAAATGAGGGATAGGAATGTTTCTCCCTACCTATATATATATATATATATATATATATATATATATATATATATACTATATATTCACCGTGGCTGTAATAGTGACTGCAGGAGGAAGTGCACATGACTCATATCTCCCAGTAGGCACTACGGATCGCTATTCAGCTTATACGCACACATCTGTGTCGCTAATATAAGCGGTGATATTTAAATGTTTGCATTCACATTGCGATCGCAGCCTTAAATAAGGACGCCCACTTCCCCTTACTCACATCCGTATACTTGGCCAACATAGTGAAACAATCAGTAAACGTGAGTAACATCGGACAGTTAGAAAAGCCCAGACCTTACTCAGGAATTGCTTACTTATGTGCACGCTATGATGCCTCATGCGGCATCTGGTATCGCAGTGAATAATTTATTCACGACCCTGCAACGGCGTTGAAACGCACTGGTATGCCTGCATTCGCCCGACCACCCCCTATCCCCACCATAAATGGCATTTCCTGTCAATCACTCTGCCATGGGTCTGCGTAGTCACGTCGATCACAATTCCTAATGCAGCGCCTGGCTCGCGCACTGTGATGCATACGCATGCGCAGTGCAAATTAATTGACCGATTGCGTGCGTATAAGCAACTGCGTTCCCTGCTGAATCAGGCCCAGAGATTTGGATGCATTAGGATGATTTTACATGATATATTTCTGAAATAATGTTAGTTTTGTTTCACTTAAGACTTTAAGACGATATGAAGACAAATTATTCTTTAGCCTAAGTATGTAAATCAACTTCATAGTTTCAGTGTTTGGAGATTATCCTCAAATATGCAATCGCCACACGTATTGTTTTCAAGTAAGTTACAAGCATTATGATTTTATAATTGTTAACCTGACAATTTAATTGATTGGTTTAAATATTGCAATTGGGTTCTCATTTGTTCAATATTTCAATTCAATTTCTCATCATAACTATTGATTGAAAAATAATTTAATGCCTTTCATGATCAATAATAGTCTGCATTCATTGAATGTAATATATACTGTAATAAAAAAGTATGTTTTCAGATTTCCTTGATAAATAAGTGCTGCCTCCCTATCTCTGTAATTTATACCTCTTTTCCTCCAAAAACACAGGTCCGACCTGGGTTTTTGGACATGGGGCCTGATTCTGAGCCGGACGCTCTGACCAGAGCGCTCGGTCTGAATCAGGGCCATCTTACCTAAAAATGGAGCGGCCTCCTGGCCGCTCGCATAGCTGTGGGTGACCACCCACAGCTTATGCGAGCGGCCAAAAAGATGGTCGCGATGGTCAAGACCATCACGACCATCGGGCTTGCGACGAGACCCTGCGGTAGGGTCTCGCTGCCGCAAGCCCAGGAGTGCTTTTGGCTCTATCAGAGCCAAAAGCACTCCCACTGACATCACTAGTGATGTCAGTGGGGCCGGACCCAGACGGTAGGCGTTCCAATGGGAACGCCTCCATCTGGGCAGCAACGCCCCCAGCACGTCCACCAAAGGGGGCGTGCTGTCACTCACCAGCGACAGCACGCCCCCTTTGGTGCGAGACCCATAGCGACAGCTTGGCTGTCGCTATGTGGTTCTCGCGCATGCGCACGACGGAGCGCATTAGGGCGCATTAGGGCACCATCGACCCGCTTGCGAGCGCTCAGCGCTCGCGAGTGGGTCTGAATTAGGCCCATGGTTCCAACCCTGGTCAGACCCAGGTCAGACCCATTTACACTGCACCTTCGATCTGGGTTACTCCCAGGTCAGCCCTGTCCACGCTGAACTCAGGTCTGCCCTGCTAAACCTGTGAGGTCATAAAAAGTGGGAGGTGTATGCTCCACAACCACCAATCAGCTCATTTTAGGCATGACCCAGGTCAGATAACCCGGGTTGCACCATTTACACTACACCATTACCCGGGTCCAACTCTGGTAGCTACCTGGGTTGGATTGCTGGGTCACTTGACCTGGGTTATTTTTCAGGGACCCTTTTACACTGAGCTGCAACCCGGGTAGACCCAGCAAAAACCCAGGTTTTTGCTCTGTGTAAAAGGGGTATTAGAGTGAAGGCACTGTGGTGTCCTGTTATTCCTTCCAGCTGACACTCTATTATCAACCAATTTTGCTCTATACATTGATTTTTCATCTATCTTATTAACATGTAAGGTATGTGTCCTACAGATTGTACTATTTTTATCTGCATGCTGGTTTTCCTTTTTTCTCATTCATGCATAATTAAGGATTTGTGGTTTATTTGATTTTTTCATTATGTTAATGTGATTTATTTTATCCTGAGTTCTATTATGCATTCAGTTCTTTTGTTGTGATGCCTGGTATTTTTGCAGCGTCAAACTCTGATTACAGCCTCTAAATTGAATCCAGAAGAATTTTGTAGGTTTTAGGAGAGCAGTTTATATTATGGTTTGGAATTAAACCACCACATTGGCTCATACAAAAACACTCTAACCACAAAATGTTGCTTATTCCCTAAAGTGCTTATGGTAATTGGAAACAAATCTGCTACATGGATTGCCAATATTGCATGAGTTCATACAGAGAGTCCAAAGAAAGAAAGAAGGGCAAAGTGTTATAAAACAGTAAACATTCAGAAAGTAAGCTGCTAAAAACAAGCAGAGGGCATTCACATATATTCAGAAGCACATTTTCCAATATCAAGCATGACCATTAGCAGTATTTCAGATCTATACTGTCTAGAAACTAATAATAGAGGATTCTTTCAACATACTCATGTTAAATACTAAGGGCCTGATTCAGAGCCGGACGCTATTTGCGCTCGCTCTTTCAGAAAAAAGGGGTGGCTATTCAAATGAACCATTCGCTCTTTGCGGTCTGTTCACGCCTCTAGGTCTGAACGAGCAAACAAAACATGCGGTTGTTTTTTTGGAAAAATACGCCCCCTGGCCGCTCGCATCCTACGTCATGTCCGCTATTTATTAGATTAATCGAGTGCATCGACCAGCGTATGAACTGCTCGCTATTCTTGTGGTTGGTTTTTCCTACCGCAATCTTGCGAGCAGTTCTGACTATAAAATAACCAAGTGACGTGGTCAATGACGCTGCTGTATTAATTATGCACACCCTTAAAACGCCCGTTTTGACCTTTAAGCACGCCTGCGTTCGGATCTCCACTCCCCGTTTTCAAGCACCTTCCCCTGTTACCACCCACATACGCCTCCTCCAGTCACTCAAAATAGCAGGCATTCGCTGTTTAGCGAACAAACGATTTTCGGCCGCACTGACTGGTTCGCGCATGCGTATTACAATCCGTACGCATGCGCAGTTGTGCAAACATCGCTCGGAACGAACGAGCGGCCGCTTACGAGCGGCTCTGAATCAGGCCCTAAGTCAGGTGCTAATCTAGAGGATGTTTCCTAATTCTTGATTTCAGAGCAATGCAAAACAAACCTTGCTGCATTTAGTCTGCAAGACAAACTTTTATTGTAGTCAGAATGTTTTACTCTAATTAATAAGGTCAACTGAATCACAAAATGTTGCTTATTCACATAGAGCTAGACATTATATAATAAACTTATTCACATAGTGCAAGATATTATGTAGTAACAACTGGTTATTAATATTAATGATAACTTATCAGGTTAGTAGTACTCATACAAAATTTCTTAGGAATGTATACTTATGCCAAAGGGAAATAGTAATGAAACCCCCAAAGGGATGTAGTCGGCATCCCGACAGTCAGGATGCCGACGGTCAGAATCCCAGTGCCGGAATCCCGTCCGCTGACATCCCGATGGTGAGTATTAGGGTTAGGTGTAGGGTTAGAGGTTAGAGTCGGGCACTAGGGGGAGGGTTAGGCTGTGGAAGGGTTAGGCTGCAGGAAAGGTGGTTTAGGGTTAGGGGCGGGTAAGGTTTATAACACTTACAAAATGATGCCAGGATTCTGACTGTTGGGACGCCGCTGTTGGTATTCTGACCGTCGGCATCCTGGCTGCTGGGATCCCATACTCAACCCCTGCCAAATCATAACTACACTCACATGGATACAGCTGCCATATGTCTATTCTCCAAACTTACCATGAGTGAGAGAGTGAGCTATGTGACTGGCCAAAACTATCTGTAGCTGTGCAAAAGTAGTGACAGAGTGGGGATTACTGTCAAGGTAAAAAATAAGCAGTAGAACATCATTGTAAAGGTGCGTACACACATAACGATTTTTTGAATGATTTAACTATAACGACGTCGTTATCGTTATATCGTTTGTAAAATCGTTCATCTTTTTAAGGTGAATGATGAATGATAATCGTTCATGCACGTTCACGTTTGTAGTTTGTAGTTCATCATCCATTTTGACTTTCCAACAAACGATTTTCGTTTAGAAAATCGTTCCTGTTGTACAGAATGAATGATAAACGGTGAACGATTTCCATCCACTGTATGCATGATTAAAAAATTGTTCATCATTCATGAAAATCGTTCAGTAATTTAGTAACCAATGATTTTTAGTGAATGATTTTCGTTCACTTTTTCAAGGGAAAAACTGAACGAAAATCGTTCACTAAAATCGTTGGTTACTAACATCGTTGTGTATATATGCAGCTTTAGTGATGATTTTACAGTGAAAAAGTCCAGGAGCAAATAATCAATCACGGAGCCTCCTGCTACAATTCTACTTAAGAAAAAAACAAACAGAATATATCATTATACAGTATATGTAAGTGCATTTGTCGTTGTATAACAGCTACTAAAAATTACTCAAAGAAAATAGGTTGCTCAAATGTACTGAAAAGCAAAACAATTCAGAAGTGCACGTAGAACAGAAACTAGGCAATAGTGCAGGAGTAAGATATGAAAACTAGAATTAGACAAATAAATGCCAAAAAAATGATAAAAAATATAAGGTAAAAGGCATATGGTTAAATGTACATTAAAGTAAAACCCCAGCATTTAACATTAACCCACATTACACAAATCTGACCATCTAACCAACTTAATACTAGCCTACAAAAGTAATATTAATCTAAACTCACAACCAATAAAATGACTAAAAAATGTTATTGCTCCACTACTCAGCCCATGCTTCACATAAGGAAACTGCAGAGGAGCAAATTTACTTTTTTTATATACTGTATAAGAAAAAAAACAGAGCTCCAGCCATTTTATTGTGGTCAGTGTTTATTAAAATATAGGCAGATACTGATGAAAATTATTCAATGTGCTATAGCTTATTTATTGCAGATATTAACTGGGAGGTTCCTAGAAGTCAGAAGTGCCTGTGATTGGAGTGTCAGGGCATCTGTAAACCCTTACCTCCTAAGTACACTGTTTAAAACATAAACACATAGAGTTATTGGGGTCTATTTACTAATACTCCACATACCATGAAGTTAATGCCACTCCTGCTTCGCCTGCTACCGCAGGAACTGGCTACCGCGGGTATTACTAATAATAGACCCACCGAGGAGGGTGAAGGTTAAGTCACCCCCTCGCCGGTGTAAGCAGCATAGTAAAGAGATACAGGACTCACCATCACCAGGTCTCCGAAGTCCTGTGCAGCAGCAGGAAGCAGAGAGGAGGTTTTTATTTTTTTCAACAAACTTTATTAATAAACGTCCAAACTGACACAATTCAAGGCCTGCTTCTCCAGTGAGGAGAAGCAGATACCGGCAGCTACAGGAGGCAGTATTAGTGCTGGAGAAGACACCCGGCGGTAAGTGCCCGCTCCCCTTCTGGGACACTTAGCGCTGTCATAGGTGTCTATGGCAGCGCTAAGTGCCCCAGGTGCAGTGCGATGTTGTAGCCTGCACTTAGCGCTGGCAGGCTGCAGGCAGAGAAAATCCCTTTAGTACATACTGAGAAGCAGTATGTATGGGGATTTTCTCTGTCTTTAGCATTTCTAACCCCTTATCTCCCCTTAGTAAATAGACCCCTTAGTTTGTAGGGGTGATCATAATCATATAAATAAATACTAGTTATCCCAGTACATATTTTGTAGTCATCTTTACACATCCAAATAACTCATCATTACTGGTAAATGTAGAGCGCAGTTAGAAACCACTTTCTATCCAATTATGTTGAATGTATGGGAGACTATGAAACATTCACTCATGAGGGAGGACAGGACTGCAGGTGACAGAGGCAGAGGGCCTTATCCAAAGGTGGACGCAGTATCGATATTTGCGCAGCTGAGTGATTATTTGCTACTACTAATGCCAAAAAGTAATGAAAACACTGCAACAGACATAGACCCTGATTCAGAGCCGGACGCTCTGAAAGAGCACTCGCTCTGAATCAGGGCGTCTTTTTTTTTTATGGAGCGGCCTCCTGGCTGCTCGCATTGCTTTGGGTTACCACCCACAGCTAATGTTAGTGGCCAGGATGATGGTCGCAATGGTCAAGACCATCGCGACCATAGGGCTTGCGACGAGAATCTTGTGGTAGGGTCTCGTGGCCGCAAGCCCCAGAGAGCTTTCGGCTCAAACAGAGCCGAAAGCTCTCCCACTGACATCACTTGTGATGACAGTGGGGCCGCCTCCAAATGGTAGGCGTTCCCATGGGAATGCCTCCGCCTGGACAGCCACCCCCCCGACCCGCCCACCAAAGGGGGTGTGCTGTCACTCAACATCGACAGCATGCCCCCTTTGGTGCAAGACCCGGAGCGACGGATTGCCCGTCGCTATCCGGGTCTCGCCCATGCACACGATAGAGCTGGCTCCATCGTGCGCATGCGCTCTGGGCCCCCATTGACCCGGTTGCGACCGGGTCTGAATCAGGCCCATAGGGTGTTGTGTTGATGGTGGCGTGTCGATGGTGGATTGACGATAGTGTGCCGATGGTGGAGTATCGATGGTGGAATGTTTGAGTACACCAGCGGATTTCCACTGTCCACAAACATTGAATGTGGGCGTCTCAGGGCTTGCACATAATTACAGAAGGAGAAGAATGAGACTTGCATGTGTATATTATCGCAGCTGCGAATCCAAAAGAAAACATAGCCACACATGCATTAGCGTCCACCTTTATAAAGGCTCAGAGTCATGATGTCCTTAGGAGAAAATGTTGGCACAAAGAATGCCACTGTTGTTAGTGTTCAACAAACTGCATAAGACAGTACATGTGAGTAGATAAAGCAAGAAACTGCTCTTTTGGGCATTATCTAAACAATGTGAAAGACAAGAACATAAATAAATGCTCAGTACCATACACATTTACATAAATGATTTCTGTGTCAGTTAAAGATTTAGGGCCTGATTCAGAGCTGCTTGCTAAATGCGATCGCTCGCTCCAAGCGTATGCAAATCCAGCGCATGCCCAGCAAAGGCAGGTGATCGCACAGCAAGGCATTAGCACGCCCACTAGGTCTTGGCGAGCGATCACTTTGTGTATGCAGACGCCCACCAGCCACTTGCGCACGTCATCTCCTGGAAGAGCATGAAAACATTGGTACTTCGAGCACCAACTTGAGGTTGACAATACCTGGCCGCAAGCACTGCGATCACTTCAGTGTGAAATACAACCAGGTGACGTGCCTATGAAACGGCACCTTGTACCTCCTTGTACCTCCACTCCCCCGTTTCTAGTGGCCTGCCCCTGTTACCACCCACAAACGGCCTTTTCTGTCAATCATTCAACTGGACTGTCTATGCTGGGCGAGCGAGCGCTTCCCGATCTGTTGCAGTGGTTCGCACACGCGCATTGTGATGCATACGCATGCACAGAATGCAAATATTGGCCAGCTACGAGCGAGCGCATCCTAGCAAGCGGGTCTGAATCAGGGGGTCATTCACACCCGTTCGCGAGCAAAGGACGCTCGCAAACGGGTCGATGTTGCCCCACTGCGCATGCGCACGACGGAGGGAGCCAAGCTGTCGCTCTGGGTCTCACACCAAAGGGGGCGTGCTGTCGATGTTAATTGACAGCACGCCCCCTTTAGTGGGCGTGCTGGGGGCGTGCCTGCCAGATGGAGGCACTCCCATGGGAATGCCTACCGTCTGAAGCCGGCCCCACTGACATCACTCCAGGGCTTGCGGCAGCGAGACCCTACCGCAGGGTCTCCGTCGCAAGCCCGATGGTCGCGATGGTCAAGACCATCGCGACCATCATCATGGACGCTCGCTATAGCTGTGGGTGGTAACCCACAGCTATGCGAGCGTCCATGAGGACGCTCCAATAAAAGGTAGGAGGGCCCTGATTCAGAGCGAGCGCTCTGGTCAGAGCGTTCAGCTCTGAATCAGGCCCCAGGTCCTTAGTTGCCCAACAGAATGTATACCAAAAACAGCTTCATAAAAATTATAGAACTTTTTTAATTTTTCTATATCAATGCAATAGAATCATTTTCTTATTTCCATTGATCCTGTTGAAAATGAAAAATCATGTACAGAACACATGGAGGTGAAAATTGGACAGTTCTATCCATCATATTTTTGTATACATCAAAAATGATTCCCTTAAGTGCTGCTAAGTGGTCCCAAAATACGTAGATGAATTTGAAAATGCAAAAAAAAGAACACTTTGCAAAAGTTAATTATACTGGGAAGAAATTCTCCTAAGGATTAGAAAGGTATAGAAAGATATGCCTCTATTTAACAAGATCACAAAAGAAAACAAAAAAACACAATTGTGCCCATTGAATTTAAACGTTTTTACTGAATTTATGTTATTTTTTCCTCTGCTGATTTATGACTGGCTCACAGTAATGTGAACAATTTTCTGCTGTCTGTGCATGATTTATAGATTGACATATTTACATGCTGAGCATTTCATCATTTGTAAGGAATTATTTTAATTTTAACCATTTCTACACAGAGACTCAATGAAAATACACTATTATCCCCCCCATGATTGCGAAAACAAACACCCTTCCAAACTAAAACCATGGCCCTCATTCAGAGCCGTACGCTATTTGCGGTCGTTCGTTTAAAAACAAGGGGTGGCTATTCAAATGATCCGTATGCACATTGCAGTCTGTTCACACCTCTAAGTCTGAACGAGCGAGCAAAACATACGCTCGTTTATTTGTTAAAAACGCCCCCTGGCCGCACGCATCCTACGTCATGTCCGCTATTTATTAGATTAATCGAGTACATCGACCAGCGTATGAACTGCTCGCTATTCTTGTGGTTGGTGTTTGCTACCACAAATTTGCGTGCAGTTCTGGCTATAAAATAACCCAGTGACGTGGTCAATGACGCTGCTGTTTTAAATATACACACCCATAAAATGCCCGTTTTGACCTTTAAGCACGCCTGCGTTCGGATCTCCACTCCCCATTTTCAAGCACCTTCCCCTGTTACCACCCACATACGCCTCATTCTGTCACTCAAAATAGCAGGCACTCGCTATATAGCGTACAAAGGATTTTCGGCCGCACTGACTGGTTCGCGCATGCGTACTAAAAAGCGTACGCATGCGCAGATGTGCAAACATCGCTCGGAACGAGCGTACTGTTGTTAACGTGCGGCTCTGAATGAGGGCCCATATGTCTTCAGTTGGTTATGGTCTAGTCTTAGAATAAATCTAGATAATGTACCATAAAAGAGGTTGGTTTTTATAACAATAACTTAAGAATGAAAAATTATTCTTAGTGCAGACTGGTAAATGTATTTTAAGCTGATGTCTTGGGTACTTACACAATGGAAAATGTCTTCCATTGATACAGTCACATATTTTTCCTTGCAAGAACTAAATATAGCAACATATACACTTCTACTACCAGGAATTACATAATTCCTCCTTTCCAGTCTGATCCATTTTTTATGCATAGTTGAACCACAATTGCTGATGCATTACATACACAGAAAAAAATATATTTTCATTGGAATGCAGAGATGTACGCATCTTTGTGGTCAGGACGCCCCCTAATCATGCACTTAGTTTGCTACCTGTCATTATACTCAGGGCAGACTTTCAAATATACTCAACACAAAGATGTGCCTAGAAACATGTGTACAATATTTCTTCCACCGATGCGCCCTTTCTGAACTTTGCCTATGTGAGAACACAGTGTTACAGTCCAGTATCAGCCTTTAAGTCGCAAGTGTTGATTTGTCTAAAATGCGCCTGACTGCATCACCCATAGTTGTGTATGTTTGGTTCCAGAATCTGCACAGTGAGAAAACACATAACACATGCTCCGCAAACAGACATCAGCCCCACGTGTGGTCTGAAGCACTTAGATGGAATCAACAGAATCTGCAAGCATAGAGGTCCAGGGTTTCACTGAGCACCTTGTATGTTTGAATTTTTTTTTTTAATTCACGTTTTCAACTGCTGTTATACTGCTTCCTTGTCCTATTTGGGGTTTTATGTCCTGAAGAAGGGCAGCTAGTGTGAATGAAATGTCGACCATGTTTGTATCTGCAATGTAGTAATAAAGTCTACATCTTGGCAGAAGTCCTGATGAGTGCTCTCAATTGTTTTTGAATTATATATATATATGCCTTTTTGATGATATTTTGGTGTTATTAGTTTTATTAATTATATTTACAAAAAATGTAGTTGATGAGCTGAACTCTGTTTACAACATTGTTGGTGAATTATCATTTTCATATATCAATTAGGAAAAGGGGGAGGGAGTCTTTGACTACACATCCCAATTTTAAACAAAGTAAGATGTGCTGCCATGCTAAGACATGTAGTACCATGCAGGAAAAATAAAATGCAGGTGCACACTGTAAGCAGAAAGAAAGACTGATTGGTAAAACAATTATAATAAGCTTTACAAATGACAAGGAGTAAAAATGAGTGTCTTCAAGCTTATTTGACAAAAAATGTGACCCCCTATCCACCACTTAAATGTGAACCCCATCTGATGGGACTCTAACAATAATGATATTAATAAGGATAACATTTCCTATTATTATGTAAGTTTTTTCTTGTTCCTCATTTCAATGTATGCAGAACTGTTCACCCTTTTGTATGACTTATTGCAACTAAAGGGTCTTTATTACCACTTAATATCTACAAAAGCAGGTGAAAATTAAAATTTTCACTTGCTTTTGTAGAAATTAAGTGCCTGGGCCATTCATCAAAAAGTATTACCTTTCACTTCCAATATGGCCCGTGGTCCCCATACACTAGTTTTGGGACAGAAATTCACCAAGCTCTGAAAATACAATATTATTGGAGCTTGACTGGCATTCGCCATCTTCAGTGATGTTTGCTCCTGCTCACCGTGCAGACCACGCTCCTTCCTTAAGGGAAGAAGTCCCATGTTGCATAGAAGGATCCTTTCGGATCCCTCCGTCCCTGCCCGGCTTCTTCCGGTGGTCGTCGGGGCTTTGTACACCTTTGTCAACACCTTTGTCAACTCTAGGTCATGCAGGCACACTAGCACTGCCGAGTCAACTTGGCACGGCTAATTTTCACAGCTGTTTGGGGATACAGCTGATTTTTGGATCAGCTGTCTCGCCCCTGAACAATGATGGCTTGCTCCAGTGCTCGCGGCATGTTAGTGTGTTGATTATCAGGCTCCCGCTCTAAATAACAATGCAAAAAAACCTGCTAAATCTTATCTTAAAATGGAGATGAATGAAGTTTGCATACTGTAACTCACTTGGAACTTTTTTACACAAAAACACTAAGAAAAAAGTATATAAAAAATGATTCTTGCACCAGTCAATACATTCTAAAAAAAAAAAACATGTTTCAAAGTATATAGTTACTACATTAGAGTACTCAAAAAATGGGGGTGGGATGGACTATGAAAATATGAGCAATTTGTACAATATATAAAGTCTACAAATGTATTCTACTCTAGATTCTGACAATAAGGTAGGATGCAAGATGTAAAAAAAGCAAGTAAGGCATGCTGCGGTACTGTTCACACAGCTGGAGTGGGCACAAATGGAGTGGGCACAAATCTGTAGCATATTTTGGATCACTGATACAGTAGCTACAGTCACAGCTTATATCGTATGGCACTGTGAATGATTCTCTAGGTCTGAGTGGGCATTATATGTTGAATGCCGATTGATACACTAGGGGAGATTTATCAACTCTTTTAGGGAGACTAAGGGGTAAATTTAGTTGTGTTGTGGTTAATTAACTATTTATTTTACAGTGAGGGTACGGGTGCCGGCCATCTGCTTGCACTTGTAGTTCCACATGTGCTAAAGTGCAGGCATGCTGGCACCTGTAGTTCCACTGTAAAATACAGTAGTTTCTATATTTGTACACCATTGTTACACTCGTACCCACTGCTCCAGGGGTGCGGGGAAGAGCCCCA
The DNA here is from genome assembly GCA_031769625.1 of Taudactylus pleione. Classification (NCBI taxonomy): domain Eukaryota; kingdom Metazoa; phylum Chordata; class Amphibia; order Anura; family Myobatrachidae; genus Taudactylus; species Taudactylus pleione. The sequence goes on along the minus strand of JAUIMM010000052.1, from coordinate 14,907,385 downwards.
GGCTTCAGCCTAAGCCTGGGGTGTCGGGAGAGGTGGGACCCCTTCTTGGGGGTTCCCCACCTTCCCTGAGATCCCTGGCTTGTGCTGACCAGCTTGGGGTGTTAATGCTTTGGTCGGGGAGACACAGAGATAGGGTCTCCTGGCTGTGGCATTACACCCCAGTCGGTTTAGGTCTGTGCTGTTTTTAAATATAGGGCGAACCCTACTCATTTTGTCCCCCTATATTGAAAACCAGGACAGGCCCTGCAGCCAGGTGCTGGTTCCTAAACTATGGGGGAACCCTACACGATTTTCCCCCTGTAATTTTAGGAACCAGGACTGGCTAAGCAGCCTGGGGCTGGTTATGCTTTTGGGGGGGACCCTATGTAATTTTATTTTAAATATTAGCTATTACAGTATTGAATCAATGCAGAAACATACACAAATCACACTGATCTGTGTCTTTTTATGCCAAACTCGCAGCACAGGAGGTGGTCTATTTGAAACAGCTAATTAGTTGCGAGTTTGCAACAATTACACCCGAGATTGTAATATAATTTCTTAGTAAATACCCGAGTTGTATCTTTTTCATGAAAAGTACTTCCGAGTTTGGCCAACGGTGACAAGTTTGCAATCTCACCCGAGTTTTACAGTGAATAGAGAGAAATCTCTCCCAAACTCACCAAGTATATCTTTAGTATATTTGGGAGTTGAAAAAACTGGCCTAAACTCACCCGAAATTGCAAGCTCAACCAAACTCGAATCTTAGTAAATTTACCCCAAGGTCTTTGTCAGAATCTCAAATCAGCCATTTGATTTGGGGCGGTACACCTGTCAAACCATAAGGCAGGTGTCCTAAGGCGAGCTCAGGGAGGACACAAACCTCCAATGGAGCAGAAGGGCAAAAGCTCTGTAGTATAACCTTGAAAAGTAAACATTCAACTTTATTTTGCATTGTTCACCATATAACCGGAATGTGTTCTACATATCTCAAAAAAATAAAAATACACTAATAGTAGCAGTGATATAAAACTTATTGCAGAAACTATAGCACACACTTATTAGAGGAAATCTCTGTCTCAGCCCAAAAAATAGAAGTCTCATTATTAACTAAACACTCTGAAAAAGTTAAAACTTTGTACATGTAGATGGCAGCAACTATTAATTAAATGTAATATATGACTGAGAAAATTAAACTAAAAACAATATTGCCATAATAAGAGGGGACAGCACTCAGGGTCATGCAGTGGTCAATTAATTGAATCTTTCAAAATCAGGAGTGCATTAACCATTTCTTTCAGTGGGGATCAACCTAATTTCCTCAGGGTGTTTAGATTGGAATATATATATAGCACAGGGAAAGCAAGCAGTCACTAGATAGATTTTGATCCTTTTGGGTGCAACTTTAACATTCCTTTTCAAAAAATTTCATATAATAATGAAAAATATTGTCACTCACCACTAATGTCCACGAAAGTCTGACACTTAGATTAAAATCAACAATTTCTCTGTGATGGAAGACTTACACCTTTTCACCTAGTAGTGTAGATACACGTCAGTTTTTCATATTATTTTTTTTACATCTTGATTCAGTGCATGGATTTGTTATGTTCCTGACTATTGTCACTGAAGAAGGTACCAAGATGACAGCTCAAATGAGATTGTCTTCCAATAGTTCTTTGAAATAGCACTATCCTTTTGATGATACTCCACAGCACCACTCTATGATGACACTGCCTCCTCAAATTATGAAATGTCATACTGTATATTTGTTAAAAAATGTTATAAAGCATTTTGGAAGCAAGGCACAAAGTTGATCTACATTGGAGTCATCTCTCACTGCCATACAAATGATTCAGAAGTGCCACCCTTATGAAATTTTAAGTCCACCAACCATCAGCAAAATTATTATTTCAGAAGACCTTTTGAGAATGTCACATGTCTGAGGCAGAGAAGGTGTATTGTTTGGAAATTATGGAAACCTCTCTCTGGCTAATGTGTTACAAGAAAATAGATGTATTTAGTGTAGACTGTATTGACAAGGCCAAAACTCGGATTTTTGCCACCTGGGGCAAGGCCAAAATTTGTCGCCCCCCAAAAAAAATACAACATAGAGGATGAAAAGGGTGTGTGATTTTGTGACACAGTAATGCCCCTTATAACACATTATGCCACACATTAATGACTCTTACAACACATTATGCCACAGTAATGCCACTTATATATTAAGCGATAGTAATGCCCCTTATTCATTAAGCCACAGTAATGCCCCTTATACATTATGCCACAATAATGCCCCTTATACATTTATGCCACAGTAATGCCCCTTATACATTATGCCACAGTAATGCCCCATATACATTATGCAACAGTAGTGCCCCTTACACATTATGCCATATTAAGGCCCCCTTTTACATTATGCCACAGTAAGGCTTCTTACACATTATGCCACAGTTAGGCCCCATCTCCCTTCTCTTACATGCCAGGGCCATGCGGTGGGTGAGCTCAGGGTGGCGCGGGATGGGTCTGCCACACATTGGGGAACTGTCAGTACTGCCGTCATTGTAACATGGCGCTGCTCATGTACCAGTTAGAGCTCATGGACCAGCAGGCTCTGCTGATTTGCTGCCAGTCCGCAAGCATTCATTGACTTGCGACTGGCGCCACATTAGACTGACAGTGTCTCTGAGCCTCTCTAGGCTGGGATGTGGCTCCAAACACACAAGAGCAGCAACTTAGCCTCCTGGCAGCCTCTCCCCGGCACCCCCTCTAGTCCGGCACTTGGGTCACGTGCCCCCTTAGCCCCCCCGCTAGTTGCGGAACTGGTATGGGGATACAGTTGAGATCCTGGCACATGGGATGCCGGCACTCAGAATGCTGGCGCTGGCACCAGTCAGAATCCCGGTAACCAGCATCACAATGGTAAGTATTAGGGTTAGGGGGAGTGTTAGGATTAGGGGTTAGTTTTAGGCATTAGGGAGTGGGTTAGGGTTAGGCACTAGGAGGAGGATTAGGGTTAGGCTGCAGGTAGGGAAGGTTAGGGTTAGCTGCAGAGAAGAAGTTTAGGTTTAGACAATCGGAGGGAGGAGTATGGGTTGAGTTAATATACTTACCAACAGGTGATCACTGGGATTCTGAGCACCAGCAACCAGTACCCAACCCACTGTATTTAATAATCAAAGAAATAAAGGCTGAAAATGTAGTGGTTCACTCACCTATTTGTTGTAAGATAAGTAATATTTCCATACCTATATCTCGGAATCCTTAATAAAATAAACTTTTTCGGCTGTCATAATTAAAACTTCATTTATTTCGAACACAAATTAGTTTATGATATAGCAAACACCATATTCTAACAGATAGCTCACAGAAATCCAAATTAGATGTTCAAAAATGTTCCCCTGCAGGAACTACTCTTAAAAATAAAATTCATTGCTTTGAAAAGTGAAAAGCTGTAGCTCGCTTGATGTGCGTTTCACAAGTGTACCTGACTATTTCATCAGAAGCATAATTATTAAATATCCAGAATGGAGCAAACCCCTCGTGGTCGTTCTCTTTTGTTTGGAAGTGTAATCTAGAGAAAAAGTAGGCATGGATGTAAATGAAGAACACTCTTCAAACCCCAAACAGAAGTTCAGGGGCTGAAGGCTACAATATACTCCTCCTTTAGATTAAGAGAAACTCACCATAAAGTATGTCAAAGCTGACATGATCTGCACATAGGAACAAGGAAATAAATATGTAAATATTTACAGATGTAAATGCATCACAAGCAGAGTACCAATGATAACCTGACTTGCTTTTGACCGGATGTTCCATCTCAGTCATAGGTTATTAATAGTCATGGGATGTGGAAACTCCAGTATCTATACTCTCTGACCTCAGTCTGTTACATTAAAGAAGAGAACCCATCAGATTGGTGACTATTAATCATTGTGACAAAGAAACATAGTTTCACCATAGGTTAGTGGTTCTTCCTGTCTCTTCATTAAGTTATAATTAATCAGCACATCATTCATAGGTCACTGCATACTGCTACTGGCCTTTTATACAATGTGATTATTTTTAGCATAACTTCCCTTCATGCCTAATATTATTAAGTCATAAATTACAGTCTGAATAACTAAAACAGAGATGGTAAAAAAATGTCTATTACAATCAACTCAAAACAACAGCCAGAAGCAAAGACAAACAAGGAGAATCATTGTAAACATTCAATGAAGGTCATGTAAATGCAAACACTATTCACTGGGGTATTTCAATCTTGTCTTACCTTGTTTCATGTTTGGTTACATTTAAGCTCCTGGCATTGTTGTACTACCTTCTACATAAAGCATAGAATTTTTACAAATTTCCATAATGCTATTATTTTTATTAAATTACAATACTTATGCCTAATTTATTATATGAAATGTTTGTTTTATTTTCAATACATTATTATTATTATAAGAATTGTGTTAGAAATGAATAGTGACATAAATACAAAAATAGTTATGTTATTAAGGGGTCTATGTAGATAAAGAACCAACCAATCAGCTCCTAACTGTCACTTTACAGACTGTGTTTGAAAAATGACAGTTGGGAGCTGATTGGCTGGCACCTTATCACTTTTCACTCTTAACTTTTCACTTCTCCTAACACTGTTTAGTAAATAGACCCCACAGTGTGTAAAGTGACAGTTAGGAGCTGATTGGTTGGTTCTTTATCTACATCCACTTTATCTCTCTCTAAGGCTCAGTACAAAGTTATGTTACAAGAGTGCTTAATAAACATCAAGACTATCAGTTAAGAAGTGAAACATTTTTAGGTGTGAATATGTTAATCTGCATCATTAGAGGGCTGCCCTTCAGATTCTCAGTTCATTACGGTGACACTTTCTAAAGTTAATCATAAACTGTCTCCCTGCTCCAGAATTAGCTGCGGATACAGATAGTGCTTGAAGTCAGAACAGAACGATAAAGCTCCCATAAAGGGCAATCTATAGTCATTTTAAACTGTAAAATTGCCCCATTTGCAGATCACTGAATGCTGTCATTTGTCCCTGAGAATGTCATATCCAATGTTTTACTGCAATACAAGGAACAAATGATTTTGCAAGTATAATGGCATCCTATTTTGTCCAGTGTGTCTCATCTGCAAAAGCAATCAGGAAACACAAATCCACAAAGGGAGTCTCAATCCTGCTTTCTTTTGAGTGTTTTTCTGCCTTTAATCAGTTCTTGATTAAATCTGACACTGGGACTTAGCACTTGTGCCCTATGAAAAGTATTTTACAATGAAGAAAACAAAACACCAAAACAAAAATACTACTATATTTACAGTATGTTTTCATGGGATATCTTTCTATTGTGCTCTTTTTCTATATTCAACAATAGGAAGGAAAGCATGTTATAGCAGGGATGGAAAAAGACAACAGTATGACAAAAGCCCCCCTTTCCATGTAGTTTCTCTGTCCTCCTCAATGAATTATAGAGTCCCCAAATGTCAACTGGCACTATTTCACTAGGTCATAGCAGAAGGGGGGGCAAAAGAAGAATGCACCATATAGTTCAATATGTCTCCACACAGAGCACACTACAATTATGAGGTTGGGATGCAAACTAAACATTTCCACTGATTCATAACATATGTATTTTTTTACTTGGATGAATCTTAAGGTATGCATAACATAAAGTACCAGGTAAGAGTGAGCACTCAAAGTGCTTATCCATTACTGCCAGTTGTACTCCTGTCTTCCTACAAGCAGTGACAGCTGCTACTTTCTCTTGTTAGCTCAGATGAACTCTCTCCTAGGAGGATATGCATCAAACCTTGGAGAAAGATAAAGTGGAGAAGTTGCTAAAGCAACAAATCAGCTACTAAAGGTGCCCATCCACTTGCCGATAATACTGAGCGATTGCACAATTACAATTGCTCAGTTATTGGCTGCAAATCAGGCACTTAAATGTCTAAAACGATCAGCAAGGCACACGCCCGCTGGACGTTTCCGACATCTATCATCACACGAACATGATGGTCAACCTGATGACCGTCGTCAGGTTGCCCATATTGGGGGATGATTGATATGCATACACTGAACGTCTGAATGTTCAGTGTATGCACTTTACCCCTAGGGAGATGATGGCACGATTGCGAAGTCTTAATCGTGCCATCGTCCCTGCATCTACAAGTGGATGGGTACCTTAACAGTCATTTATCTAGCACCGTTATCTAGTACCATTATCTAGCACAGTTATATAGCACCGTTATCTAGCACCGTTATCTAGTACAGTTATCTAGTACAGTTATCTAGCACAGTTATCTAGCACAGTTATCTAGCACCGTTATCTAGTACAGTTATCTAGCACAGTTATCTAGTACAGTTATCTAGCACAGTTATCTAGCACAGTTATCTAGTACAGTTATCTAGCACAGTTATCTAGCACAATTATCTAGCACAGTTATCTAGCACAATTATCTAGCACAGTTATCTAGCACAATTATCTAGCACAGTTATCTAGCACAGTTATCTAGCACCGTTATCTAGTAAAGTTATCTAGTACAGTTATCTAGCACAGTTATCTAGCACAGTTATCTAGCACAATTATCTAGCACAGTTATCTAGCACAATTATCTAGCACAGTTATCTAGCACAGTTATCTAGCACAGTTATCTAGCACAGTTATCTAGCACAGTTATCTAGCACCGTTATCTAGTACAGTTATCTAGTACAGTTATCTAGCACCGTTATCTAGCACACTTATCTAGCACAGTTATCTAGCACAGTTATCTAGCACAGTTATCTAGCACAGTTATCTAGTACAGTTATCTAGCACCGTTATCTAGTACAGTTATCTAGCACAGTTATCTAGCACAGTTATCTAGTACAGTTATCTAGCACAGTTATCTAGCACAGTTATCTAATATAGTTATCTAGCACAATTATCTAGCACAGTTATCTAGCACAGTTATCTAGCACAGTTATCTAGTACAGTTATCTAGCACAGTTGAAGTGACAGTAAGAAGCTGATTGGTTGCTTTGGTCAGCTATCACATTTTATCTCTCTCCAAGCCATGATACATCTTCCCCCTTAAGAGCCTTAACTTTACACTCTATTTCTTCCATTGTCCCATAGTTCACTCCTTATTGAGACATTGACACACCTAGCAGTCTTGCAGACAGCATTTAAAGGAAAAAATGGATGTGGACCTTACTGCCTGGTCCTGTACTTCTTATAATAAAAAATAAGTAGTAGCTCCTCGCATCACTTGTGCTTGCTGTGTAACAGTCATTTGCAACACACTCTTTAATATTTCCTCGATTTTGTTTGCTGACTGGATAGGACGTGGAGTCTGGCTTCCGTAAGTATCCCTTGATGATGTCACTTGCACCTTCAAGATGACACTCACAACTTAATTCTGATATTATAGTTGCCTTCTTTATTTGCCAGGATGGCTGACAACTTAAACACAGACCAATATATTCTTAGTGTCTCCTAACACAAACCTGAAAATAGGCCATTTGTGTATCAGATTAGACAACTTTCCCAGCAGGGGTGTATCTATAATGGGTGCATTGTGTGTGGGGAACATGGGCCCCTGGGTCCAGGGGGCCCCTGCACCGCACACCCTGCACCCATAATATTACTTACCTCTCAGGAGTCCCACGTCGGCGCATTCGTCCAGCGCTGCAAAACGACTGGAAAATGGCCGCGGCAGCCATTTTTCCATTGCGCCTGCGCAGTACAGGGAAAATGGCCGCCGCTGCAATTTTCCCAGTGACCTGTGCATACACTATAGACTCTGGGCACACTCTAGTGCCCAGAGTCTACAACTCCGGCGCTGGCCGCACACAGCTCAGTGCGCTGCCATCCGCCAGGCGGAGAGGAGGGGGCCCGTGTCGGAGACTGCACATGGGCCCCCGCCTCTCTAGAAACGCCCCTGTTTCCCTTCATTGACAGCTCTGCCCAGAGACAACACAAGCTCCTCCTTAGCTCTAGTCCAATTAAAAGGTGGTATTCCCATGTCATTCACTTCAGTTTAGGATACAAAATTAAAAAAATAATTTAATGAAACAGGTAAGTTATAATAGGTTAGACTTTGATATGATGTATTTTGCACAGTACACCTCATCAGATTTTTCATCTAGTTGTTGCTCCTAGCTTTCAGAGAGAGAAGATCGGGAACACATTGAGGGGCATAGCTATATGCTATAGTGCCCCAATTTCACCACCACCCCATACACACCATAGGCTAATGGCACATGAGCATATTGTATGCCTGTGTCTATTAGTTTAGAGAACATAGAATGTATGCTGGCAGCACTCATAGAGGGAATCAATGCTTGTACTGTACATTAGGGACTCTGCATCTACAAAACCTGCATCACTTAATTGCAGAGTTTCCAAGGCTATTACACACATAAAGTACATGTGTATGATTAGCTTTAGATCCTGCATATCCTGCGGGCCTCTAATGCAGCTGGCTACTATAATAGTTGATTAGGCTTATGTAGTTACTGTTATGCCTTTAAAAATACCCTGATGCATACTTGCCTACTCCCACAACAGCTCTGGGCAAGTCTTCCAGAGCTGGCTGCCACCTGCCTTCAGCTACCTACTTACTGGGTGGCAGATGATGTGATACGCGCTGAATCGCATCATCTTAGCCATGCCCCCCACTATATAAAGCCGGTAATCTCTGCATTGTGTAGCTGGGGGTGTGGCCATGATGACGCAATCACACCACCATGCCCCCCACACTGCCTCCTATGCCGCACCACATCTCGCACCACACCCTATGTTGTGCCACGCCCCACGCACCGCTCCCCGCTGTGCCGACCTGGCTACCCTTGATGTGATCTGCGCATACCAACGAGGAGCACTAGTGCAAAAATAAGAACTTTTGATCTTTGCATCCAATGAACTGCATGAATGAAATCCAGAGAGTTATTGAGGTCACTTAGATCCACAACTTTGATGTAATGGAAAATGCTTTCTGTGCCATCCTATTGCAGAAAATGACTTTTAACATGTGCATTGCACTGGATACATGTAGTACAGCACTAATATCATGTTCATTTAAGTGTTTCACTCTGATGGTATGCGCTGTGCTTACATACAATATAATTTTTAAGTTTTTGCTGTAGTCCTGCCAGTACTTTAATCCCCCATGATTAAACAGTTCTAATGTCAATATACAATTCAGCCGTAGAAAAAGTAGACAACACAACCCCTTGACTGTGCAATGCAGCTAAAGACCCATATGACGCTCCACAGGCTTCATATAATGTACCTCTTCAACCGTCTTACTATGGAGCCCAAAACCATCATTACACATTATCTGCGTTACTCTGCCTCTATGCTGCATGATAAGGGATCCTTATACTATACTAATTACAAGTAACCAATTTTATTCCCTGCCCCATATAATTATGGAACTGTGATTGGGCAACATAACATATCAAAATGAGATTTATTAAAACAAGTTATGTCTGCTCCCCTGACTGTAATAGGGCTTCATTCACTCTTCTGGGTCAACATGGCTGCTTTTAGTACCCCCCTCCTCCTGTGGTCTAAAAGCTCAAAGGCCTCATTGTTCACTACATCACATCTACATAATGTTAAAAAAAACAAGTATTCTATCAGATGATTGATCATATATGTGTTGTGGGTGGTCTCTCACATGAATTGCCCACATTGTGATGGTATCAGCTTCCTCCAAGGGAAATGAAAACAAGACTGGCACTTTCTGCAGCTGCAATAGTAGTTTGGAACTCCAGGTTTTCTGGGTTGCACAGGCCCAGCGGAAACTCATCACTGAGCAGCAGTGGAACAGTTTAAAACTGTCACAAACCTACTGCTCTGAGCCCTAATGCTGTCTAGTGGCGAGTTAGTAGGATTAAGTGTCATGACGTCTCTCCCATAGTGCAAGAGAAGAGCCAGGACTCGGAGTGGACAGCGGCGGTCGCGTCAGGAGCATTGTGTTTTTGTTTTTGTTCTGTGTGTGAGTGTGTAAGCCTGGCACAGTAGGGGGTGCACTGTATAGCAGGTGGCCGCTACTGGGTACACTTTATGGGGAGGGTGCTCACTACTGGGGGCACTGTATAGGGGGTGGCTGCTACTGGGGGCAATGTATAGGTGGTGGCCACTACTGGGGGCACTTTATGGGTGGGTGCCTGCTACTGGGAGCACTGTATAGGGGGGCCACTACTGGGGGCACTTTAGATGGGTGGCCACTACTGGGGGCACTGTATAGGGGGGACTACTACTGGGGGCACTGTATAGGGGGGACTACTACTGGGGGCAATGCAGCATAGGGGCGACTACTACTGGGGGCACTGTATAGGGGGGACTACTACTGGGGACACTCTATATGGGGGACTACTACTGGGGGCAATGCAGCATAGGGGAGACATCTACTGGGGGCACTGCATGGGGGGCGCCAGTCCATTACATTGCCCAGGGCGCTTGGATCCCTAGATACACCCCTGAGAGAGCCCATACGAAAAATCCAAAGGACCTCCTGGCCACATATATTTCTGAAATGGTCGCCAGAGGGGCTTAATGAATCCTTAGACCTTAATTCAATAATTTAGTGTATATCTCCTCAATCTGGCTCCACTATGCCTCATTGTTGATTGTAAGTCCATAAATATCATCTTCTATTTATTCTCTCCAACAGTATATATAAGTATTTGAGAAAATTTTGTGTGGTAAAAAAATATACCCCTATGGACTTTTAAAACCTGATAATCTAATTACGGGTGAAGAAGATATTTGTTTTACTCTTTCTTTTGCTTTTTATATGAATCACCATAAAGCCTGTTTATATCATTAGGTAATCGGATTGGTCACTTATCATCACATGACCTGGTACACTGGAACTAATTGTTTATATTCTTTCTATGAACCAGTGATAATGCAGGTCATGTGAATGTGACCCTCTCAATGAAAGTCACGTGATCAGTGGCTAACCAATGAAAACTGATTATCCCTTGTTGCTAGTAAAGATGTGGCACTGGCCATGTGACAGATATCCCTTTGAATTCCATTTTATGGTCACCAGTGGCAGATCTAGGGTTCTATGCTGGCGATAAAGGATTAGTGATACTGGCTGATTTATATTATAATATAAGTTTGGGGATTTTCTGTTATTGGATGCCTGGTTTATATTACCAACTAGCATCCCCAGCAGTCTGTTTATATCACGTGATTATATCACACGGCTGTCTCTTATTCTATTCTTATTTATTGAATGTGATATTTTGTGCAAACAAACTAAGTTTAACGGCATGTAAATAGAGAAATAAGTAGGCAAGATTGCCTCCGACTAATTTAAAATTGAATATCATTAATTTTTCTGCAAACCAAATATTATTAGTTACAAATGCTAATGAATAGCTAATGAACGTGTAGGTATGTAAACAGTTCCTTGCAAGCACTACCTTATACCTCTGATGAAGTGGTGGATCAACCACAGGAAAACATGTTAAGTTCCGCAGGTACTACCCCAGGATACTAAGTGGAAACCACTGAGACTTGTGTGTCTACAAGCCACCTTTGGGACCTTGGGCCTGATTCAGAGCAGCTTGCAAAAAGCGAGCACTCGCTCTGAATCAGGGCGGGCGCTTGCTTTTTAAGTTGCGGCCTCCTAGCCACTCGTATAGCTGTGTGTGACCACCCACAGCTTATGTGAGCGGCTAGGTGATGGTCGCAATGGTCAAGACCATCGCAACCGTCGGGCTTGCGATGAAACCCTTACAGTGGGGTCTCATGGCCGCAAGCCCCAGTGGACTTCCTGCTCTAATAGAGCAGGAAGTCCACCTACTGACATCACGAGTGATGTCAGTAGGGCCGCCAACAAACGGCAAGCGTTCATGCAGGAACGCCTCCGTTTGCCCAGCCACCCTCCCTCCCCACCTTCCAAATGGGGCGAGCTGTCGATCAACATCGACAGCCACCCCTTTTCGATGCGAGCGCTGGAGCAAATTCTTTTTTGCGCTCGCTCCGGGGCTCGCGCAGTGCGCACGCCACGCGTGCGCACTGGCCCACCATCGATCCGCTTGCAAGCACTATGCACTTGCGAGCGGGTCTGAATCTGGCCCCTTATTCTCCAAATTCAGTAACACCACTAAGCAAAGGATTTCTTTGCACACAGGACTCCATCTGGCTACTATCTGGAAACAACATCCCTTTCTACTGTTGGATATATCAATTCAAGTCTTGTTCTTGGTCTTTCAATGTATATGCATTCCATTATCTTTTCCACTGATGTGGTAAATGACAGTATTTAAAGACACTGTGGATTACTTCAAGTTCTCATTGATTTTCCGCTGAATATGCACCTGATTTATCCTTTCCATTGATGTGGATAATTACATTATCTAAAGACATTGCTTGTAATTTTCCTTGGAATACAACTTGAGTACCTGCTGTTGACATTAGTATATATGAGATATTGTTATTTCTTTTTTTGTTTTTTTTTTCAATATTGCTACTATTAAATATTGTTTGATTTTATGTGGTCCGCCAAGTGTGTAATTTATATTGTATTAATATAGATACCTGAAACTGCTGTTGTGCATAACTTTTTATTTGTTGTATATATCCCTAATGGATATAACATGAAGGCTCACACGCTACTTTCATACAGCTGCTGATGGTTCTATTTTCATTTTCTAGTGCCTGTGAGTATATTTTTATATATTTCTCATTTTCTGATGGACCTTGTTTTGTGCATAGGAACATTGTCAAGCTGAAATTCTGTAGCCAAAAAATTTGGAAGCATACAATTCTCTAGAATGTCTATAGCATTAGTATTTCCCTTCACTGAAATTGTAGTTTGCAGAAATCTTTGATCCACAAACTTTATTTGTTCTAGGGAATATGACTGCCCCCCAACAAAAGCAGGTGGGTATAGGCAGCAAGACTCCCAATAGTCTGCTGCTGGCAGAGAAAGTGAAACTTTTGAATGACTTCCCTGCCGACCAAGCAGCAAAGCTGTGCATGAGCTTGCGCAGCTTACTGGTGACAATCCTGCTCCCTCAACAAATAAAATGAAAGAGGATACACATGCCATGTGACCACTAGGACCATATGAAGGCAAATAGGAAGTATGCAAAGGTTGCAGGTAAATGTAAATTTATTGATAAAGACATTAATCGCCAGTAAAGCTATATAAATAGCACTATTTAAATAAAGCCAGAAAGGTACTATAATTCATGGATAGTGCAAACAAGAATTACTGAATGTGTAAGAACAGTAAATTGGAACGGTAGAAACTTGTTCATCTTGCATGATGGCAGCAATTGAAGGATGGGTATGTGTTAAGACTTTGAGCCTGGATCAGATCCACAGGCAAATACCATCATAGCTGCCGATTTCTCATGGAATGCAATTGCGAATATATGGTAATGACCCACTCCATGTCTAGGGCTAAGAGATGCCCACTGAAAGCATCTCACATCCACCGCTCACGCACAAAACCGGAAACATTAGACGCATCTCAGGTGGCCAGCAGCATTCTGAGTTTAAATGGTCTGACACATCTGCATTTTTGTAACTACCCCCAATTATCTCCCCCAAATGCTGAATACCTGTCACTCTCTTTTTTTGTGTGTGATCGCAAAACAATCGCTGCATATGCACAGTGTGGCTTTCACATGTGCACAATCCCTAAAAATTGCTCAACCAGCATAAATGTCAGCATTGCGTGTGGATCTGAATCAGGCCCATAGGGGTCGATCCTATTAGCTGCGATGATCTCGCCGGCGCGAGTCATCATGGCAATGGCCGCACTTTATGGCACCCTGGATTCGCAGAATTTTGTTTGCAGCCCAATAGGAAAATTCTGCAAATTTGGGCTGATTTCTGCTACTTCCTCTGTTCTTTTGGAGGGTCTAAAGGAAAAGCAAGAATATAAAAGTACTATAACCAAACAACCAACAGCAATACAATTGGGCGTATAGTGCTGGGAGCTGGTGCTATGTGGCAAACCAATTCCCTAGAACAAATAAAGTCTGCAGATCATAGATTCCTGCAAACTACAGTTTGATCACTGGGAGGCTTGGATTAAAAAATGATGTGTCAATACCGGCACCTCTCATGACTGAGACAATACAGCTTCAAATTGTGGAGAGTCCAGCTGGTCTGAACAGTTATCTGCAGGTAATGAATACATTGTCCAATATTTTGCTTAAAAGGAGTAAAGAGAGACAAGTACGTAGGAAGAAAAGAGCCTATACAAAAGTTATGATCTCTGTCATCTCTGACAATATCAAATTCTACAATGGAAATATCATTTATAGAAGTTTTTGTATGGCCATTTAAAATTATGTAAAACCCTTGTGGTGTCTGAGTTAGCCATGGGTTGATTATATCAATCAAAATGAGTTCTAGCCCCCAAACTGCAAAGGCTAGAGACAATAAGGAGGCAAGCTTCTGAAAGCTTGGTGGGTAGCAAGTTCACTGTTGCATCTAAGGGAGCCAGATATGATTTTAAAAAAAGGATCAATATCCCTTGGAATATCTAGGACAAATCAGTCTTGACAGAAGAATACTTCTAAGCAGGCATAGGTAAATGTTATTATCTGTGAAACCTGTAATCCAAAGATTAAGTGCTGAGCCATATTGTCTAATAGTGGCTGAAGCTATACCTAATTCAAATTTATGGGCCAAAAAATCTAGCCCTAATTGAAGAAGAGATGCACTGTTAGAAATACAGGTTTGGGAATGCCAGGAAAGACTTTGATCATTGTAGTGTATCTAGCCTTCGTTCTTGGACTCAAAGAAGCACCAAAGAGCTGTTGTGGATGTAGCGTAGGGTAAATCCATAAATAACCTAGCAAACTTGACATCCACATGGAGCAAGGACAGCTCTGTAGAACAACTAATATGTTGAGGAAGCAATATGTTGGGGAATCCTAGCAGAATTTTGGGACCTATTCTGAGGTGCATAATCAGGGCAAACGAAACCTTGGACGGCTAAACTGGGTAAACCAGGATGATCCATGGAATCTGATTGTTCCTAATTTCATGTAAGACTAGAAGAGCTGGTGGGGGAACTGCGTAAAGGGAAAGGAACGTTCAGACACCCTTTGTCCAGACTCTGATTATGGACATTCAGAGAAGAGGCAAAGAGATCCACTATTGGGGCACCAAGAGATAAGACTATTTTGTGCAAGACATTGTCTTTTAGAGACACTCTGTCTAAAGATTCTGTCTGGACAGTGAATCTACATTGGTGAAGAAAAAGAAGACTCTTTGCTGGGGGCACACTTATCGGAAAGTGAAGGATTCAGAAGTATATTAAAATGTAACTTTTAATCTTATACCTTAAAATAAGGGGGTATCACAAATCATATGACGTACACACAAAAAATACACAAAATATACAATATATACAACACAAACCAAGTATTGCATAAGTGAGTATGCAGACTCGTATTATGAGTGAAAAATTCACTTATATCAAGAAGATAAATTAATCCTCATTCCAAGTTAGCCATAGGAGGAAAGATGACCTCTCTGTGTGAGCAATAATGATTATTCTCGGCGAATTATATAAATACTTAGAAAATGATGCACCCTTATATTTAAAGTCCTATGGGTATAGGTACCAAGAATGACATGATTAATCATTTTCATGGGTGCTAAACATTGTTAACCCTATGTCATTCACACTGTATCACATTTCCCATCCAATATCTGAACAGCATCCTATATGAATCCAGGAGTTTCCAAGATAGTTTGGAGTATACAAATATTCAACAATTAACAAACAAAAGTATTGTAAGAACAGGTATGTGGTATTGGCAGTGCACTAATGCAAGTTCAAAAGAGATGTGTATATAAATGATAAGCACATTCTTAATCCTCTAGTAGAATGATTGTAACAGATATTAGACAGGTTTCATCCCTCTGTGATGGGGATATTGTCAAATGTTTACCATATGTTGTTGCAGGATATAATTGGTGTATTTTAAATAGGAGACAGCTGGATAATATATATCATAGTAGTTGTAACTGGAAGAGTCTCCTAATTGACAGACAGCATGAATTGCAAGCATACACTCATATAGTCCCTTGAATCAAACATTTAAATGTATTCCACAGTGTCACCTAGAGAAAAAATAATTGATGCAATGGTGTTACTAACAAAAGTAGTATGTGACAATGAAAAGATATATGAAAAAAGGTGCCCAGATGTAGTCGTCCCGGCTTCAACTGTCTCTCTGTCACACTAAACGTAGAGGACAAAGGATGAGAGAGCGGAAAAAACAGCTGGTGGGAAGAAAGTAAAGATGCACTTCTGCTGTCAAACTGCACAGTGTGCCTATCCTGGTGTCAGGAGACAGAGCAGAGCATAAACAGCAGGCCGATGAGAGAGTCCTGAAAGATTTACCTGTGATAAAAGAGGTTTTGAGTTATATAGTGCAAACCACTGTAAGAAATTTGTGATACCCCCTTATTTTAAGGTATAAGATTAAAAGTTAAATTTTAATATACTTCAGAATCCTTCACTTTCTGATAAGAGTGCCCCCAGCAAAAAGTCTTCTTTTTCTTCACCAATGTAGTACCTTTTTCTGACTCTGGAGAGCACCACCAACATATACAAATGTACGCGATACCCTGCGTCAATACCTGATTAAGTTGATCCTTGAGCATTTTTTCAACCATCTCCATTCTTTAGTCTCTGTTGACAAATTCTGAGATGGTACATTTTCTATTTATCCTGTGCGAGCTCCAAAAACCATATGATCACTGGACAGTGAAGATGCCAGTTATTTGGTCTCTCCTGAAACATGGACAGCCAAAAGAAGAATGTCTCTGTGTGCCCCAGTTCCACATATCTAATGCCTACTTGTATAGTGACAAGGAGTGGGTACCCCACATCCGGTTGATATAGGACACTGCCGTGCTATTGTCCAGACAGAGAAGAATAAGACCATTGTGAATGAATGAGGGAACCAATGACTGAAGAACCAGCTTCTCCCCTGATTGCCCTGAGAAATGGCTCCCCAACACGAAGTAGAATACTAGAGAAGGTAGAATGAGGGGCCTTCGGGATGGAATAGGTAAAGTTATCTAATTTGTATGTTGTGAGCTACTCCATAGGGAAGGTGAAATATGTCTGAATCAACAAGATAAGAAATCCCTGAGTACCTCTTCAAAGTAGGGACGCCTGAAAATAATCTGAAGAGAGGGCCGCCTTCTTCCCCAGATTAACTGCCAGGAATCGGAGAGAAATTGTCTGCTTGTATAAAATAACTGAAAGGGTATTCTGCACCCACTTTCCAATTCTCCATAGTGATGTGGAGGGAAAATGGTTATCTAGGAGAAATCCTAGAAACTGAGTTTGAGTAGTTGGGGTTAGAATTTTGGTAGTTGATAGTAAAACCAAAATCTACCAGAAAAGACTGAGCTATATTCTGTTGAGCTCTCATTGTATTTATGTTGGAAACTTTCTAAAATGATGTCATCTAAATATAGTAGATCATACAATGTATACCCTGCAGATGGAGGTGGGTTATGGCTGCCTTCATTACTCTGGTGAAGGAATAAGGGGTATTTGCTAAGCCAAAAATCACCGACCACTGGAGCAACTGATCTCTCCACCTAAACAAGAACTGCAATTCTGTTGTATGTTGGGTTTCTGATGGGGAAAACTGATTAAAGGCAGATTTAAGCCAAACTGAATAGCTTTCAACAACCATGTGTCTGAGGTAATTTGGGCCTATTTGTGAAAGGAATGTGACAGAGTTATATGGAGATATGGAGTAGTCACTGGTTGTCTTTCCTCTGCCTGGGTTGGACCAAGATCTGGAGAGATTTGTCCTGCTTTCTTTGGACCTGAATGTAAACCTCATATCTGTGTTCTGCTGTAGCCACAGAAGTTCTGGGTTGGGCCCCTGGTTCTGGCTGCTCAACCCACCTGAAAAAAGTGATTATTTCTGACCTCTTGACTTTTAGGCTTGAGGTCAGCAAAATACTTCTGAACTCTGTAATGGGATTAGAGGGCCCGATTCAGACCTGCTCACTAGATGCGTTCGCACACAGCCGTCAGCTGCCAAAGTATGCAAATTCCGCGATTGCACGGCAAGGCATTAACACGCCCACTATTTCTTGGCGTGCGATCGCGGTGTGTATTTAGATGCCCACCAGCCTGTCTTATGATGCCCACTTATACACGTCATCTCCAGGAAGTGTATGCAACAATCGGTAACATTGAGTACCATCAGAAGCGTACGCAGCACTTGCGAGTGATCCAGTGTGTAAATCAACCATGTGATGTGTACTATGATGCTCCATCTTAATTATGCACGCCTCTGAAATGGCTTTAAGATGCTCAGACACGCCTGCATTCGCACCACCACTTCCCTGTTTCCATCAACCAACCCCTGTTACCACCCACAAATGGCTCATCCTGTTACTCAATCTAGTGAGCCATCTATGCTTAAGGGGTGATCATTTCACGATCTCATAGATTGGATCGCGCACGCGCAATATGATGCGTACACATGCTCACATTGCAAACATCGGCAGGCTACGTGCGAACGCAGCCTAGCGAGCGAGTCTGAAAAGTGCCCAGAATTCATTAATAAAATCATGGCCTATTCTCATCCAAATTTTTTTTTGCTGTTTTTTTAACTATAGATTTAGGAGCAAATTACAAATATTTATATATCTTATTATGTATGAGAACATTTTTGTCTCAAAAGTTTTTTAGCAAAATGTTACACATCAGACAAGAGAATAGGGTTTATAGAACAGCACTGATTTAATGTACAGTATGTTTACACAATTCTTATTGAATGGTGAATTAGCGCACTTATACTAAGAAATTTCATGATATGACATAATGATGAGGATCTGTTAAATATGAAGATTTTGCTAAATATGAACAATAAAAATTCCCTTTAGGTGCAATGGCGTGATCTAATAATGAATATTCTTGTCATACAATATTTAATATGAAGACAATTAGAATGTAAATATACCAACCACATGTACTTTTATCCACTCGGGTTGGTCTTTAATATGCCAGTCATTTTTCTTAAATGTAATTGGTTTATATCTTCTATATAATTGTAGTGAGCAAATAGGTGGGATTAACCCTTTGAAAAGGTTAACAATAGGAAACGGGTGACATTAGTGTAGAAAACATGCAACTTTTTAAAAATGTAATTACGATTTACTACACAGTATGAATAAATATGCTGAAATCCTAATAAGAATATATTTTAGACTGATTTATATTAGAATGATACGATGTGACTAGTAGAGGGGATGACCAGTATTGAACAATAAGGATAAAAAAAACTGCTAAGGGATATCTGTAAGCAGTCAAATGTATGAATGGACTGATTGAATGTAGACAGTTACCAAGTTATAAATCTAAGAAAAGAGCTTTGTCACATTGAAAACGTAATCACAGAATAATAGATAGACAGCAGATGAAAGACAAAGTGTCTCTACAGTAGTGAACCAAATACAATTGGAATACAAAGTAACACTTATGTAACAAGTAGCTCCAATAGAACCAAATGAGCAAAGCAATTGAAGTTATAGTAGAATCTATTCAGAAATAGTCAGGCGATGAATAAAAGTGAATTGCTAAAAAATATGAGATGTTTTGAAGACTCCAGCATGATTAGAATATGATAACCTGTTACAACACAAGCAATGAAGTAGAAAAGAAACATTAGCAAACGTACAGTAGATATGTAGAATGATTGCAATGTGAGATGATTGTTAAATCACTGAACTAAGGCTAATTTAATAACATTTTTCCTATACCAATAACAATTATTGATTTGTTAATATTTCACAAAGAAAGAATAATGAGGCAGGTCACGTATTTCCAAAATAATTCATGCTATTTTAAGAAGATTTTACTGAACTGGAAAATGAGTGTAGAAATTGGATGTACCACGGTTAGCACTATTTTATAGGCCAATGTAATATATATGAAGCATAGAGTCCATATACGGCCAACTAACACTGATTTTTGTTTGCTCACACAATATCACAAAAGTACACTTTCATTGTTTTTAATATTTCTAGGGTACACCGGTGGTACAAACATGACTACACTTGTAAATTAAATAATAAAATGGTGATTTTATAAAAAAAAATGGTGAACTCCACTGTGTCCTTCAATAAAATACTTTTATTTTTATCCTTATACCTAGCTATGGTATATTGTCATAATAAGGCATGTGTTCTTAACACCAAATTATTAAAATTAAGTTTTATTATGTTATAGATTTTGATATTGTGTGAGCAAGTTTTATTATGTTATAGCTTCCTATTAGAGATGCTACCTGACAATTACACACAGTACAGGGAGTCCCAAGGGGTGTAGTTTTCTCTTTGTTGTCCAGGCCATGATTAACAAAGCAAGAGATGGCTTATAATAGGAAGCCACTTTCTGCCTTGCTGAAAGCCCTACCTGACTTCTAGGGGCTACAGTAGATGCAGTCATTAGAAGCTGGCATTTGGCTGCATGCACCAGCAGGGTTGGACTGGCCTAAAGGGGTACAGGGGAAATTCCCAGTGGGCCCAACTGCCTGAAGGCCCCACCCCCTCCTCTATTGGTCATGTTCTAGACTGTGCACTGAATTGTACACTGTTACTCTATGGGAGGGTCAGTTACTTTGTGGAGCTAGACCACTGAAAAAATTCTTTGTTTATTTCTATAGAATCTACAGAAATATTTTTCTAAATGGTTAGCCAAGCAACTGCGTTGGCTGGCCATACCCCATCTAGTGGATGACCACACCCCTTAAGCATGGACCCCTACTATTGCATTCCCCTTGTGGGTCCTTTATGCCAAAGTCCGACACTGTGTACCAGTCCCAAAGCCTGCCAATCCATTTTGCAGGCACCGAGGCTCTAGGACCTGCTCATGCACACAAGCAGTGTCCAGGACACTGCTTTTGTACATGCACCAGTCCCGGGGCTTGCCAGTTCAATTGCGTTGGTGCCGGACTGTGGATGGCAGCACTAGCCACCCACATGGACCTAGAAGGTAGGAGCCACTGCTAATCTTAACTGCAACAAAGTGCAAATATAGCAAGCAATTTTACATTTGACTTTGCTTAAATATGACCCTAATAGTAATTATGTGTCTTTTGTGTTTATTTTATACCTTGATTAGGATAGAACAAGCAGAATATTAGGAGAAAGTAAAGTCACAAACCAAAAATATCAGTAGGTGCAAAAATAAAAGCAAGACAGGCAGAGATGTTCCTCATATCAGTATAACTTAAGAGACGCAAACATGTAAATGCAGCAACAATCATGCAAAATGTGGCATACATTTAGTTATAGCTGCATGCTACTATGGGCCTGATTCAGAGGAACTTGGTGATCGCCCATCTGCAACTTTAAGCAAATGCTGCTACAAAGTCATTTCCTGTGTACATCTGTGTGTACTGTATGATTATGCAAGGACAGAGACGCCCACTTTCAGCATCCGTAGACAATGTACTACCGCCTTGTGTGTCTATAAATGCCATAATCGGTGGCACCATTGAAACTTGCACCAGCCCTATGGTGGGTGCAAATTTTCCATTTGAGTATGGCCTCCAAAGTGAAGCATTGAATATGTGGGCCTGATTCAGACCCGCTCGTGAGCGCACAGCACTCGCAAGTGGGTCAATGGTCCCTCACTGCGCATGTGCATGCCGGAGCCAGCTCTGGCGTGCACATGCGCGAGACCCGGCCAGCGACAGGTGCTCCGTCGCTATGGGTCTCGCACCAAAAGGGGGCGGCTGTCGATTTTGATTGGCAGCTCGCCCCGTTTTGGAGCCGGGCTAGGGGGGGTGGTGACACAAATGGAGGCATTCCCGAAGGAACACCTGCCATTTGTGGGAGGCACCACTGACATCACCAGTGATGTCAGTGGAGAGCTTCCTGCTCTGTTAGCAGCAGGAAGCTCTCTGGAGCTTGCGACGGACGAGACCCTACCACAAGGGTCTCGTCACAAGCCCCGATGGTGGCAATGGTTGCGACCATCGCGACCATCACCTGGCAGCTCGCAAAAGCTGTGGGTGGTCACCCATAGCTTAGCGAGCGCCCAGGAGGCCGCAACGAACAAAAAAAAAAGGCCCTGATTTAGAGCGAGTGCTCTTAAAGAGCGTCCGTCTCTGAATAAGGCCCTGTGTTCGCAAACAATTCAACAACACACCTATGACACTCCCAGTCACTGCCCAGGAATGCCCAGCACTTTTCCAAGACATCTCTGATAAAGGGCCTCTCAATCGCAGCAGCGCCTATGTACACACGCGTATTAGCAAAAAATGGCTCACCTCCGTCAACGTCAGTTTTCGTGAGGTTTTGAATCAGGCCCTGTCCGTGTACAGGTAATACACTCTGGGCATTAGTGTTATAGGAATAAAATAAAAGCAAAATGTTCTATTATACTTTCAAATGTTGATTCTTTTTGGCAGGTCGGAGGTGTAAATATTGTTGTCAACATGAAAACTAAAATGTACGTTTCCCAAAATAAAAATAGCAGCATACAATGTTTGCATTTGCGATACCTTTAACACTTTATGTCTGTCAGCTTGTGATTTTGTGTTGAAAGGAGTCTTGGGACTAAGCTGGGAAACAAAGAACCATTTTTGAGGCATCAGTTATTCTTGAAAAGAGACAGGATCGCAGCCCTGACAAAAGCATATATCTGTAGATCACCCTTGAGTATTTATTGAAGAAAAGCTCAGTTAAAGTTTTGTTGATGTTGCTTTTAAACCTTGCCCTTTCCGATGCCTGATACTACATATGTCTAAGAAAGTGCAAACCTTCTTGTGTGTAGATTTTTCTTATACTTTTTGTAATTTACTTACCCTAAAATGAAATCACTGTTTTTGGAGTTTTAATATTTAACTCAAGAAGCAGCAGCAGTGCTAACAGTGTACAATTCAGAATCAGATCCATTGGAGCAACAAAATAAGCATTAGATAACCTCTTCTAGAGATTGAATCTAATAAGGAGAAGTCCTCCATATGTAATCTCTTTTTAAATAATAGTGTATAGTGTGCTTGCTATGAGTCTTTAAACTCAATATTTTAATTATTGTAAATTAATGTACATTTTGCTCAGTATTCTAATGCTTCTGTGTGGTCAGATTCCTCATTAATCAGTGGTTTCAGTCCTACACACTGTACATCATACACAAGTCTATGACCTGTGAAATGATTAATACTTGTTTTTTTCTCCCATTAACATAAATTATCCAGAATGCTAAAAGAGACATATTTTGTACATCTGGACCCTATTTAATTTAGCATACCCTCTCACCAAGTGAAAATAACAAATTACAAGTATATTTACCAAAAATAAACAATTTTACTTGATTATGCTAATTCTGTATTCTAGACAGTCTGTTTTCACAGCAGAAAATAGAATTTGTAACGTATGCCTCGGAGTGATGCCACCATTAATTAGCATACATCTAAATGTGAAATAAAGGTTAAATGAGCATTGAAGTATGTCCACATATATAGCCACATTTTCATTTTGTTGCCGTTACATCATTATTGCTTATTTATACAGTAGTAACATTTTCTGCAAAGATCAACAGAAATGATTGCCCGTGGCTTGATAAAGAAAATCACCCCTCTGTCTAACTCTCTGCCCTTCTCTCTCTATTGTTTTCACCCATATCCCCTATAGATTGTAAGATAATGAGAGCAGAGTCCTCACCCCTTTGTCTTCTCTACCTATTAATGCTATCTGCACACTATAATTATGTATCTATATAAAACTGTTAAATTGTTTGTATTAGTCTATACTCATGTAACTTCTTGTCAGTTGTATTCACCATGTTTAGTTTTATGGAACACTTGTTGCGCCTTATCAATAAGCAATATTAATAATGTATATTCTAAAGGTAAATTATAATTCTGCAAACATCATACTATGTTAAACTTTTTTTAAGCATAGTATTGTTTGGTTAAACTGTCACTTATCTGCAGTATTAGCTATATATACATAAGGCATTGAATAGTATAACACATGATTAATACCAGTAAAAATAGCAGTTGTGTATCATAAATCACATAAACAAAATAAATTACTAGGCACAATGTTATTTAAAACTCAATTCTGAAAAATATTAATAATGAATTGCTGCTCCACAAAGTAATACTGGATTACCAACAATATAACCAACTAGAAAGGAGAGCTATATACTACTTCACTACTAGGAGCACAAATGTATTATAAAAACATATATATCAACCACTATATACATAAATGGTTATAGTTCAAATTTATTAAAAAAAAACTGTTCATTAAAATACAATCATTAAAAAAATTGACCCTATATAAGCATATATTAATTAATGGCCCTTTTAGAGTACTCCACTGCAATCATTCTTATACTGTAAATGTCCCAGGGCTATGATCGAGCCCAATGATTCTAATCAATTGCAGTACTGCACATATGCATATAGCTGGCTTACGTTTTATAGTGTATTAATAAAGATTGTTCCACACCACTTCAAAATTATTGCTGTTATCCACTGAGTACCAGGAGCAATCTTTGTTATACTCCTTTTACACCACTGTGAAAATGGATCGACCCGGGTCCAGGGACCCAAAGATCTAACTCTGTACTTTGCAGGGTTGGCCACAGGTCATTCCCGTGGCACCCTACAGTGTAAACAGCGTGATCCAGGTCACGATTATCAAGATCGTGCCGCATGTCGCCTGATTGGCTGCCTTCAGTGGCGCTTGGAGATGACATCATCTACAAGCGTCCACTGCAACACTGGAAGAGCCGGGTCACTGCAGACCCAGCTACGGTGTGAATGGCACAGACTCTGGAATATGCTGGGTCGGCACTGCAGTATGAAAGGGGTAAATTCCGGATCTGAATCCGGATGAACCCTGTTCCAACCCCCGGGTTAGACCCGGAACGTTGGTATAAAAGAGGTATATGTGATCTGTTCCATACTTGGGACTAGGTTAGAGCAACTGCTTGTCACATGGCGGAAAGAACAAACACCTGATTTGATGATTAGCATGTCCTCCAGTCAATACTCACATCCCCCACTGCAGTCGGTTTGCAAAAGATGTTTTTTCTGCGTCCAGTCTCTCCTCTATCATGCCCCAAATCTGGTATTGGATCTCCACTCCAGCACTCTCTATTCAGCAGCGGTCCCAGTAGTGATTGCCTGTGCAAGGCCTCTGTTACCAATATTTGCTCCTGCAGTAGTTGGTTAGTAGTTTGGTAACTGGAGGTAAAAAAGGGGTCATAAGTGGTAGCCAGGGTCCTCAACAGCACAATGGTTTCTCCATTAGTAAGTGTAGTGATGGTTTCATCAGAGTTCATGGATGATATATATATTTTATAATGCATTTGCACTCCTAGTGGTGAAGTAGTATATACCTCTCCTTTCTAGTTGTGTATCATAAATACAGAACAATACATAGACAGGTTTGATCCCACATATATAGTGCATATTGGGCTACTATGTATCGAGTATTTCCAGAACAGTCCAAATTTTTACATAAAATATCTAAAGGATTAGGTACGAAATGTTGACAGTCATAATGGCAATATTCATCTGGTCGACATGAGAATGCCAACATGATCATGTCAACATTGACCATGTCAACATTCATCATGAAGACAGTGATGGAATGTCAGCATGTTAGATTGTCGACATTTCATCCTGGTGGCCCAGTGGTGAGCTACCTGCTCATGATGGCTGCGGCGGCTCCAGCTGCATCTTCCGGGTCAGAGCTCTGGTCCTCCGGCATTCTGGTGGCTATTTCTCCACTATCACTAACCCTAATCCCTACCCCTCCCTCTAGGGCCTATCCCTAGCCCCCTACTGTTGTAGCCTAACCTTCCCGTCCACAGCCTAACCCTAATCTCTATTTACTGACAAATCTGACCAGTTGTCTGCTGAAATTTTAACAATGCTGACATCATAGCTGTTGAAATTGTGGTGTTGACATGAATATAAACATTGTTACTGTTGAGCTTTTGACTATATCCCACGTCTAACAATGCTTATTTCTACATAATTCAAATGCAACTAAATGAATAGGTACCTGGGAATGGGTTTCTCTAATTATTTTACCTGGAATCTAAAACAAGGTTCACGACCTCTGCATACTTCCGGACAAATGGGTGTTTTCATTCCAAAATTAGAGACGTCCCATACACAGAGTAACATAAGGAGTACATAATGATCTATGGTTTGTCATGTAGCAGATTCAAATAATTGATGAACTCATTTGTACTTTTGACCTTTAGGGGGAAAAAAAAATCAATATTAGGCATGAAAGAAATGATTATTTTTCTAAGCTGAGATACAAATTGCAGCTCTTTGGCACTCCTGAAATATCACTTTTTTTGTGATTGGTCTGTGTTTAAGAACAGTTCAATGGGATTTAGCAATTGATTAGATATTCATAGGTTAAGCTTGAAAATAAAATCAATGTTTGAAAGAAGAAGAATACTGTAAATATTTTTCACATCTACTAGTTACTGTACTGTATACTGTAAATCCTGGAAAAAATGTGAGTATTTAGTGCAGTCTGTGAGGCAATATTTAGGACACGGTAATTTTCATCCAACCATCATTTTAGTGATATAGGGGTCTATTTACTAAGCCTTGGAGAGAGAGAGATAAATGGGTCTATGCATTAAACCTTGGAGAGAGATAAAGTGAACGGAGATAAAATACCAACCAATCAGCTCCTGACTGTCACTTTACAGGCTGTGTTTGAAAAATGATAGTTGGGAGCTAAGAGCCCAAGGCGACATCCTCTGTTGCTCCAAATAGAGACTTGTCGCTGCCGTTGGGGGGAAGGAAGAGGCCAGGATCTCCGTAGGCTGGCAGATTTCCTGGCCTCTGTTGTGCAACTGCGGTGGTTGGCTTGAGTGACCCCATGGTCACTCAGCTGGCAGAGATCCGATGCAAGAAGAACGGCACTTGGAGACAACAACAAAGCAAAAATGTGTGTACTGGATTTAATGTTTTCAGGGCACCAGCCCCGTCTTCAGGACCACACACCAGACAAATATAATGGTATATATGCCCAATGTGTGGTTCTGAAGAAGTTGCTGGTGCCCTGAAAACGTTAGACCCAATACACACTTTTTTGCTTTGTTGTCGCCTCCGAGTGCCGTTCTTCTTGAAGAAATTAAACATAAAGAGACATTATTGGAATCTCAGATAACCAATGAAGATTTTAAAATAAATCTGACAGTGCTCAATAAAAATCTGGAAAAGGTTGAGACAGAAGTCACGCATATTAAAGAAAAGAAATTCCTTAGGGGTAAATTAGATTACCAAAACAACAGGATTAAGGATTGGGACAAAAAAGGTCAAACCGAATAAAAATATACCAGAAAAACATATAGGGAAAAGAAGACTGAGTGGACTAGTGTTCCTTATAAACTTAAACCTAGAAGGCAATATGAAGCAGGTACCCCTAGACAGGTAACATTCTCACAAAGAAACAGATTCACAGCACTGAGCAGACTAAACTCAGAAAATGATGGAGTGTGTTTATCGCCTGGGTATACTTCACACCCTCGGGATCGATACAACAAGTATCTTTTCAAGGAGGATGTCATAAGGGCATCCCCTTTGAAAAGAAGATACGTGGAAAAAGAGGGAGAAGAGGTGGAGGTTAGAAATCTAAAGAAAAGAAACTTGAAGTAACAGTAACAAATTCTGAACTCCAAAAACACGGAATTTTAAATTTATCGTATCACAATTTCAATAAAACGGAATCCTCACTACTCAGCAAGGGTTTTTCATTTGCCCCCACAACAAAAACAAATAACTTCCAGACTTTTATTGATCTGAATAAGTTCTTGAGAAATCTAACCTTGAAATGGCATTTGCTAAGAAAGGATACTGGAATCATTAAGAATTTCGAAGTGAAATCCAAGTCGGGTTTAAAACCAGTATCTAAATATTATCCCTTAGAGTCCAAGAGTACACAGATTGAGATTGTCACGACGAGAGATTCTCGGCATGGTGGTCGACGGGTATTACCTGTGAGGTCACTATGGCGGGGGGCGTCTGGCGGTGGCGCTGATGTTTGGCGAGGGGCATTGGCTGTGCGTGGTTCTGTGCGGGCATGTTGTCACTTTGGGCTGGTGAGGCCTGGTGGTGCTTCTGTTCCGTTCTGGCATTGGCGCTGCCATCTTGCCTCCGGTCATGTGACCTAATCGCCCAATCCTGGTTTGTCACATGCTCTCTCTGGCCAGTCATGGCACAGCACTTGATATTTAGGGAGGTTCAGAGCCTCACTTCATTACCAGTGCAACTCATTTCTCAGCATAGCTGAGAGAGAGTTCCCTGTGCTCACCATCTGTTCCTGTGTAATGCTACCTGCCTGCCTGCTTGTCTTCTCCTACCCCACTGGATTACCCTGCATCCACCATTACCTTCCCCTTGCCTGAGAACCTGAGGAGTCTGCTGTTCACCCTGCACCTTGCCTCCACTGACACTCTGCTGGATGAAATTCCCTCAGCCTGCATTTTTCATTTCAACCACTACACCTGATTTCCCTTGCCTGTCATTAGCTGGACATTTCCCTATTAACCAGAACCTCACACTGCTGGACAACTCTTTTTTCACCACCCTCACAAGACCCGGATACTGGACTGCTCCTATCTGCCACTACCTGGACTTTTACTCATTGCATCCCTGGACTTATTTTCTCCCATTGTTCATGTCTGCCAAAACACTTATTAAAAGTACCACATTTTGTTTTAAATCTGCTTCTGTGTCT
Source organism: Taudactylus pleione (assembly GCA_031769625.1). Classification (NCBI taxonomy): domain Eukaryota; kingdom Metazoa; phylum Chordata; class Amphibia; order Anura; family Myobatrachidae; genus Taudactylus; species Taudactylus pleione. Next base: position 14,878,652 of record JAUIMM010000052.1, on the reverse strand, counting down.
GCTCCTATCACCACCCCGGGCCCACAACAAAACCAGGACATCACAGTTTGCACTGGCCCCATGGACCTGGCCACAGGACAGGAGTCTGGAACAGACTTATTTCTGTGTATTGCAGGTCGTTTGGAAAACCTGGAAACTATGCAGCACCAAATGGCTCAGTTTCTTCCAGAGATGTCTAAACGACAGGATAATCTGCAAACTTCTTTGTCTATCTCTAATACCCCTGCTCCTCCACCTGACAATACTAGTAAAGGGCATCCCCTTGCCTGAACCTTTCTATGCCTAGTAAATTTGATGGCAACCCCAAGCTCTGCCGCAGATTCCTGAATCAGTGCGATATACATTTCACCCTACAGCCTGATAACTTCCCCACTGCTAGAACCAAAGTAGCCTACCTGGTGTCCCTGTTGTCCGGTCTTGCCTTGGATTGGGCTTCCCCACTCTGGGAGCATTCAGATTCCCTGCTGGACAACTATACAGACTTCGTAACATCTTTCAGGAGGATTTTTGATGAACCTGGGCAAAACTGTATCACCCTCGTCTAGTATTATGTCACTGAAACAAGGTTCCCGTCCTATCAGCCAATATGTCGTACAGTTTCAGATTTTGGCATCAGAGCTCAAGTAGAATGAGGAAGCCCTCACCTCTGCTTTCTGGCATGGGCTTTCCGACCGTCTGAAGGTTGACTTGGTCACCTGTGACCTCCCTACTAATATCAATGATATGATTTCTCTCTGTAACAAAACCGATCTACGCTTCAGAGAATGTCAGGCCGAGAAGCAAAGAACTGACCATACTAGGTCAGTCACTCTTCCTTCCCCTACCCATCCACCTCTTCCTCCTACAGATGAAGAGCCAATGCAGGTGAATCATACCTATCTCTCCAGAGTGGAACGCCAGAGAAGAATATCCAAAAACCTCTGCCTATAATGTGGAGAATCGGGTCACCTGGTGGTCTCCTGTACCCGCAAACCGGGAAACGCCCATTCCTAACTGACCCTGGAGACATCAAGTTAGGAGTAATCTGTCCATCCTCAACTTCTAAAGATTTTGTTTTGACCTTGGCTTTAGATGTTAACCCTAAACCTGCCTTTGTCGCTGCTCTACTGGATTCTGGAGCAGCCAGAAACTTTATGACCTCTAGTCTTGTTGAGGTAAATTACAAATTTCCTGTTCTACCCTGAATCATTCAATTTCTCTGACTGCTGTAGATGGACATCCTCTGGCTAACGTAGTTGTCACCAAGGAGACTCAACCAGTGCTAGTCCGCATTGGAGCATTCCATTCTGAGTACCTAAAATTTCTTGTGATTCCTGAGGCTTCCCAAGAAGTCGTTCTAGGGTTACCCTGGTTGCATCTGCACAACCCCAGGATAGACTGGTGCTCTATGCAAATTCTTTCATGGGGAATGGAGTGTCAAGAGTCCTGTCTTCCCAAGATATGACCTGTGAGGAAAACAGCTTCGTTAGTACCCCCAGTTATCCCCAAGGAGTATCAACTGTTTGCTGACATTTTTTCTGAACAACAAGCTAAAGTCTTACCTCCTCACATGGAATGGTATTGCCCTCTCAATATGTTGCCTGATAAGATGCCTCCTCGAGGTCGCACCTATCCTCTATCCTTGCCAGAGACCAAAGCAATGTCTGAATACATCAAGGAGAATTTAGAGAAAGGGTTCATTCATCCTTCTGCATCTCCTGCTGGTGCTGGATTATTTTTTGTTGGGAAGAAGGATGGTGGGTTAAGGCCATGTATAGATTATCGAGGCCTTAATGACATAACAGTCAAAAATCGATACCCTCTTCCATTGATTACAGAGCTGTTCGACAGGGTCAAGGGATCCATCATTTTCTCTAAATTAGATCTACGAGGGGCTTATAACCTTATTCGTATTCTTGCGGGAGATGAGTGGAAAACCGCTTTTAATACCAGAGATGGTCACTTTGAATATCTTGTGATGCCCTTCAGCTTACGCAATGCTCCTGCTGTCTTTCAAGGCTTCGTCAACGAGATTTTCCGGGATTTGATGTATGTCTCTGTAGTTGTTTACCTGAATGATATACTGATTTTTTCCTCTTCTCTAGAAGAACACCAAAGACATGTGAAGGAAGTGTTGTCTCATTTGAGAAGGAACCATCTCTACCGGAAACTAGAGAAATGTGTCTTCAGTGTACCCAGTGTGCCATTCTTTGGTTATGTCATCTCCGGCTCCAGCCTGGAGATGGATCCCAAAAAGGTTCAGGTGATCTAGATTGATCCCGACCCCAGACATTGAAAGCCATTTAAAGACTGCTCGTATTCACCAATTACTATAGATGCTTTATCAAAGGATTTCCATCTCTGATGGCCCCCATCATAGCATTGACTCGTAAAGAGGTTAACCCTGCTCTTTGGACTCCTGAAGCTGAGACAGCCTTCCAGCTTTTGAAACAAGCTTTTATCACTGCACCAGTGTTAAGACAACCAGACTTGGACAGACCTTTTTTGTTGGAGGTAGATGCATTATGTGGTGGGAGCAGTTCTATCTCAATGGTATGAGGATAATCGAGTACACCCCTGTTGCTTCTTCTCCAAAAAGTTTTCTCCAGCTGAAAAAAAACTATGCGATAGGAGAACAAGAACTTTTGGCTGTTAAGCTGGCACTTAAAAAGTGGCAATATCTGTTGGAAGGGGCTAAATTCCCTTTCACTGTCTTCACCGACCATAGAAACTTCATCTTCCTCAAGAATATTCAGTGTATAAGTCCTCGTCTGGCCCAATGGGCAATATTCTTTGCTCGATTCCATTTTACTCTGACCTTTCACTCTGGAGCTCTCAATCAGAAAGCAGATGCTCTGTCTAGATCATTTTCCTGTGACAACAATGCCAAAATCTCTCGCAGTACTCCCATGCTAGAATCAAGGTGTTTGCCACCATACAGTTACTGCCCCCTACTGGGAGAACCTTTGTGGCCCCGCAGTTAAGGAAGCAGCTGCTCACGTGGGCTCATGCTTCGCAGGACATTCTGGTACTCAGAAGACTCTACAACTTTTAAAAAGGTCTTACTGGTGGCCCTCAATGAAAACTGATGTATTGGAGTTTATCTCATCATGTACCTCCTGTGCCCAGCACAAATCCTCATGTCAAGCTCCAGTTGGTGAACTGTTGCCTCTACCTATTCCATCACGTCCATGGACGCACCTCTCCATGGACTTTGTAACAGACTTACCAAGTCCTGAGGGTTACACCATGATCTGGGTCGTGGTCGATCGATTTTCGAAGATGGTCCATTACGTTCCTCTGAAGAAATTACCCACAGCTCCTGAATTGGCTCATTTGTTCATCAGCACATATTCCGCCTGCATGGACTCCCTTCAGAAATAGTCTCTGACGTGGTGCTCATTTTGTGGCAAAGTTTTGGAGAGCCTTATGTTCTGTCCTACAAGTGAAACTTAATTGTTCTACAGCCTACCACCCACAGAGTAATGGATCCACAGAAAGAGTCAATCAGAACCTTGAGACTTTTCTGAGAATATTCATGTTATCATCCCAAGACAACTGGTCCGAGTTATTGCCTTGGGCCAAATTTGCGCACAATGCCTCATATCATACCTCTACGAAACAAGCTCCTTTTCAGGTGGTTTACAGTCTTCACCCTCGAATACCTGAGTTTCGGAGCCTGCCAGCTTTCGATGTTACAGTCGTGGAGGATACAGTACAGAGGTTTGCGTCAATATGGGCTCAAGTGCGCACTGATTTGGAGAAGACATCCTCTTGCTATAAACTACAAGCAGACAGGAGGCGACGGAAGGTACGTTGCATGAAAGTAGGTGACCAAGTTTTGTTGTCCACCCGGAACCTACGCCTCAGAGTTCCATCCATGAAGTTTGCCCCACGTTACATCGGACCCTTCTACACCACAGAAATCATCAATCCTGTGGCTTATTGCCTTCAGCTCCCCTCTTACTTAAGAGTTCCAAACTCTTTCACATCTCCCTTCTCAAACCTTTGGTTCTGAATAAGTTCCTTAACGTCCTCCCTGTTCCTCCTCGGATTCAGACTGAAATAGATGTGGAATTTGAAGTCTCTTAGGTTCTGGACTCTCGTGTCCGCAGAGGATGACTTCAATATCTGCTGGATTGGAAGGGTTATGGCCTGGAAGAACGTTGTTGGACCGATGCCTGAGACATCCATGCTCCCACCCTATACAGGAGATTCCATACTGCTCATCCAGAAAAGCCTGGTGAGTCTTCTGAGGCCACCCATAAGGGGGGGTACTGTCACAACCAGAGTTTCTCAGCATGGTGGTCGACGGGTATTATCTGTGAGGTTACTATGGCGGGGGGCATCTGGCGGTGGTGCTAGTGTTTGACGAGGGGTGTTGGCTGTGCATGGTTCTGTGCGGGCATGCTGTCACTTTGGGCTGGTGAGGCCTGGTGGTGCTTCCATTCCATTCTGGCATGGGTGCCGCCATCTTGACCTAATCACCCAATCCTGGCTTGTCACATGCTCTCTCTGGCCAGTCACGGCACAGCACTTTGTATTTAGGGAGGTTCAGAACCTCACTTCATTGCCAGTGCAATGTGTTTCTCAGCACAGCTGAAAGTTCCCTGTGCTCACCATCTGTTCCTGTGTAACGCTACCTGCTTGCCTGCTTGTCTTCTTCTACCCCGCTGGACTACCCTGCATCCTCCATTACCTTCCCCTTGCCTGAGAACCTGAGTCTGCTGTTCACCCTGCACCTTGCCTCCACTGACACTCTGCTGGATGATTTTCCCTCAGCCTGCATTTTTCATTTCAACCACTACACCTGATTTCCCCTACCTGTCATTAACTGGACATTTCCCTATTAACCAGAACCTCACACTGCTGGACAACTCTTTTTTCACCACCCTCACAAGACCCAGATACTGGACTGCTCCTATCTGCCACTACCTGGACTTTTACTCATTGCATTCACCTCAGTTCCCACTAGCACTTTAGTGCCATCCCTGGACTTACTTTCTCCCATTGTTCATGTCTGCCAAAACACTTATTAAAAGTACCACGTTTTGTTTTAAATCTGCTTCTGTGTCTGCTCCTATCATCACCCCAGGCCCACAACAAAACCTGGACATCACAGAGATGTTCTAAGAACTCAGTAAAAGAGACCTATGTGTGGATGATCAAAAAGAACTTAAGAAACCGAATCTGACCAACTTTGACATGGAATCTCTTAAGAAATTTAAACTTAAACAAAATGAGTCTTTGGTTTCTTAAACAGGCTGACAAGGGGAGAGGCTTGGTTATAATGAACTGTGTCAATTATAAGAAGGAAAGTTTGGATTATTGGAGAATCAAGCCTCCTATGGGAAATTAAGTAGCAATCCAGCTGCGATTTTTTTTAGAGGAACTAAGAATGCTATTGGTGGAGACCTTACATAAAGAAATAATTACGAAGAAGGAATACCAATTCCTAATTAAAAACAAATCCAGTCTTCCGACAATTTATTGTCCGCCTAAAAAACAAAAACACTTTACAAATCCACCTGGCAGACCCATCATGGCCGAAATATACTCCCTAATTTCCAAATGCTCTGAATATGTGGACACATTTTTAAATAAATATGTGAGGAATTTAAACTCATACATGAAGGATACAACTACAATTTTACAAATATTGAACAACATTCAGTGGAAAAGTGAATACAAGTGGCCACGATAGACATACAGTCACTGTATATGTCAATTCCACATGACAAGGGGATACAAAGTTGTTGGGAATTTTTAAACAAGGATGGAATGGAAGAACACAAGGACTTTATTTGTAAATTAATTGGTTTTATTCTAAGCCACAATTACTTTAAGTTCCTGGATCAGTACTTCATACAAATAGAAGGAACTGTGATGGAAACTGTTTTTGCTCCCAGCTTCGCCAACCTCCATATGGGGAGCTGGGAGCAGAAGTATGTCTATGGAGATCATCCCCACATGAAAAATATGATACTATATGCCAAGAAAATTGATGATATCCTTATGATATGGGATAGATCAGAGGAGAATTTTCTAAGGTTTATGGAACATCTACAAAGCAATGAGTACAATTTATTGTTCACATACAAAATGAGAAGTGAAGAAATTGAGTATCTGGACCTAGTGGTGAAAGGAGAAAATGGAAAAGTGACCCGGAATTACATAAAAAATATGGACACCAATAGCTATGTTCATTTTAAGAGAGTGGACATGCAATTGGTTGGAAAACAAATATACCCTACTTCTGTTGAATAAAAAGGAATTGTAGCTCAGACTCTACATGTAAACAACAAATCGATATATACACAGATTCAGGGAGAGAAAGTATCCTGAAGATGTAATAAGAAAGCGGAAAGTAGGGCAAAAGAAAAAAGAAGGGATGGACTCCTAGAATACAGAACTAAGGAGCAAGGTAGGGACAAGATAATATTTGTGACCGATTATAGTAAAAAGGACAAGGAGATCAGAAAAGTTTTTAATAAACATTGGGACATTTTAAAGTCAGATACTATTTTAAATAAAATTTTACAGGATAAGCCTTACATAGCATTCAGAAAAGCAAAAAATCTCAAAGACCAATTAGCTCCAAGCCTATTGAGACCAACGGGTGACACTAAAAAAACGTGGTTACAAGGCACAAAAGGCTTCTTCAAGTGCAATACCTGCAATATATGCAGACATTCAAGTAAGATAACAAGTAGATTTTATAATTTTAAAGACACCAAATTTTTTTAAATAAAGGATCTTATGAATTGCCTAACACCGTGGGTCATAGAGTGCCCATGCCACCTGAAATACATTGGCAAGACTCGAAGAAATCATAAGATATGTAAACAAGAGCACATTCGCAGTATTAAGAATAAAATGGATAACCACTCAATACCTAAGCACTTTATGAAGCACCATAACTCATATTCCACAAGTCTTACTTTTAAAGCAATTGAACTGGTACAATAAGGGGAAAGAGGAGGAGATATGGAAAAAAAACTCTCACAAAGAGATATGTATTGGATTTATACACTCAATACAATACCGTGGTTACAAGGCACAAAAGGCTTCTTCAAGTGCAATACCTGCAATATATGCCAGGAGGTCCCTCTGAGATTGGCAGCTGTGGGAAGATTATCTTCCCACAACCACCCAGTGGCATGGGCTGTAACTAGGGTGATGCAACCTGTGCCATGGCACAGGGCACCGCATGGCAGGGGGCACTGTTCCAGCCTGTCAATTTTCTGTTTATTATAATTCTCACTTGTATCTTCCTCTTCTTGTATCCCCAGCATCTCCTGGCCTCCCCAATCTCTTCCCTTGCCCTTCCCCATGAGGCCTTGGCCCTTTGTCAGGTGTCCATCTTATGCCCCTATTTGAAATATTGGGGGGGGAGTGCCAATGCTCATTCTGGCACAGGGCACCAAAAAGTGTAGTTATGGCTCTGCCCAGTGGGTGTTCTAACAGGTTGCATCAGATGCGTCCATGTCAGGGAAAGCCAAGCCTGGTGTGGTCGTATCTGATGTGACCACACCAGGCAAGTGGTTAAACCAAGTAGTTAAACCATTAATCATATCTCTATTACAGCATTAACCCCTTCATCCTTAATAAAAACTCAGATAACTGACCCCCCTATACATATTATTTTTTCCGACCTTCCCCGTCCCCCACACTAGCCTCCCCTGCCTGTTCATTGTAAAAAATAAAGCAGGAAAAAAGTGCGTGTTTTTAGAGTGGAGATGTTGCCCATAGCAACCAATCAGAGTCTATGTATCATTTATCTAGTACCTTATAGAAGGTAACAGAATCTGATTGGTTGCTATGAGCAAAATCTCCACTTCTAAAAACCTGCATGCAATATACCCGTAAGCAGGGCCGGACTGGGACTAAAAATAGGCCCTGGCATTTACAGCACACAGGCCCACCTAGCATTGGCTCCTGACATAGACTCCTACCCTTACTATTCCTGACTCCTCCCACTTCTTAGTCTATACTCTTACAAATATAATTAATATCAGAACACCATACAAGTGAACTGTGATGTTCTGGGTTGTTTGTGGACCCGGGGTGGTAGCAGGAGCGATCACAGAAGCAGATTTGAAAATAAAACTAGGATCTTTAATAAGTGCTTGAGTAGACATATAATGTGGCAGTAAATAAAAGTCCAGGAATATATAAATGTGCACAAGAGTTCTGTGGTGGGAGCAAAAGGGTTAATGTCCAAGTAGAAACAATTAGAGCTGTCCAGGTGTGCAGGTAGTGAAACTGAAAATAATCAAGCCAGGTTTGCAGATAGTGAACTGAAAATAAACAAGCCAGGTTTGCAGGTAGTGAACTGAAGCGCAGGATGTCAGCAGGCTCAGGCACTCAGGTATGGGCAAGGGTGATGGAGGAAGCGGGGTAGTCCAGTGGGAGCTAGGAGCTGACAGGCAGACTGGCAGACAGCGAATTCACAGGAACAGGAAAGCACAGAGAACTCCCTCTCAGCTAGGCTGAGATACACGTTGCACTGGCAAAGAAGGAAGGCACTGACCCTTCCTAAATACCCCATGCCGTGCTGTTACTGGCCGGAGGGAACATGTGACTCACCAGGATGTGCCAGCCGCATCACATGGCAAGAAGGCAAGATGGGGCGCCCATGCCAAATGGAACAGAGACGCCGCCAGGCCTTACCAGCGCATAGTGACAACAGGCCCACACAACAACGCGCGCAGCCAAAGCCCCCCGCCAGACACCAGCTCCGCCACCAGACAGCCCGTGCCACAATGACCTCACAGGTAACACTCGCCTAGCGCCATGCTGAAATACCCTGGCCATGACAGTACCCCCCCTTTTGGGGTGGACACTCACCAGGCTTCTCTGGATGGGCAGAATGGAATCTCCTGATGAGCATGGGAGCGTGGACATCACGAGCATCGGTCCAGCAATGTTCCTCTGGACGTAACCTTTCCAGTCCAGCAAATACTGTAGATGACCTCTGCGTAGACGAGAGTCCAGGATCTGGGCGACCTCAAACTCAACTCCTCTCTCTGTCTGGACTCGAGGAGAAGCAGGTAGAGCACTATGGAATTTATTCAGGACCAGGGGCTTCAATAAGGAAATATGGAAGGAATTAGGGATTTTTAGGTATGGGGGTAACTGTAGACGATAGGCCACTGGATTAATGACTTCTGTTATGGAGAAGGGACCGATGAAGCGTGGTGCAAATTTCATAGACGGAACCCTCAGACGAAGATTCCGGGTGGATAACCAGACCTGGCTTCCAACTTGCATGCGTGGAACTATTCTACGCTTCTTATCGGCCTGGGTCTTATAGCGAGAGGATGCCTTCAACAAATCAGACCGTACTTGAGTCCAGATGGCAGCAAAATTCCGCACCGTGTCCTCCACGGCCGGAACATCGAAAACAGGCAGGCTTCGAAATTCGGGAACACGAGGATGAAGGCCATATACAACCTGAAATGGCGTTTGGTTTGTTGACGAGTGGTAGGAAGCATTATGTGCAAACTCAGCCCATGGCAGCAAGGCAGCCCAATTGTCCTGGGAAGATGACATAAAAATTCTCAAGAAAGTCTCTAGATCTTGATTAACTCTCTCGGTGGAGCCGTTGCTTTGCGGATGGTAGGCCGTGGAAAAGTTTAACTTCACTTGAAGAACAGAACACAAAGCCCTCCAGAATTTTGCAGTAAACTGCACACCACGGTCAGAGACAATTTCAGCAGGAAGGCCATGTAGACGAAATATGTGTTGGACAAACAACTGTGCCAGGTCAGGGGCAGAAGGTAACTTCTTCAACGGTATATAGTGGACCATCTTAGAAAATCGGTCTATTACAACCCAGATAGTGTTGAAACCTTGAGAGACTGGCAGGTCTGTGACGAAATCCATGGAGAGATACGTCCATGGATGTGATGGAGTAGGTAATGGAAGCAATTCCCCAGCTGGAGCTTGTCGTGATGATTTATGCTGGGCACAGGAGGAGCAGGAAGAGATGAACTCCATTATATCTGCCTTCATAGAAGGCCACCAATAGTGTCTTTTCAGGAACTCCAAGGTCTTCAGAGTGCCTGAGTGCCCTGCGAAGCGAGAGGAATGTGCCCAAGTGAGAAGCTGCTTCCTTAATTCCGGGGCCACAAATGATTTTCCCGTAGGAGGCTGAACTTGTAATGAGGCAAAAACTCTTGATTCCAAGACAGGGGTATTGCTTTGATTTTCAGATTGATCATCACAGAGGAGAGATCTCGATAGGGCATCAGCCTTCTGATTAAGTGCTCCAGACCGGAAGGTCAGGGTGAACTGAAATCTGGCAAAGAATATTGCCCAGCGGGCCAAACGAGGACTCACACATTGGAGGTTTTTGAGAAATAGGAGATTTCTATGGTCCGTAAATACAGTAAATGGAAACTTGGCGCCTTCTAGCAAATATCTCCATTCCTTCAACGCCAACTTTACAGCTAGAAGTTCTTGCTCACCTATGGCGTAGTTCCTTTCGGCAGGTGAGAATTTTTTAGAAAAGAACCCACACGGATGGACTCGGTTGTCCTCATAACGTTGAGACAAGACTGCTCCCACAGCTTCAGATGATGCGTCCACTTCCAACAAAAAAGGCCTGTCCAGATCTGGTTGTCGAAGAACTGGTGCTGAGATAAAGGCCTGTTTTAAAAGATGAAAGGCAGACTCTGCCTCAGGTGACCATTGGGCAGGATTAGCACCTTTGCGGGTCAAGACTGTAATGGGAGCCAGCAGTGTAGAAAATCCCTTAATGAAGCGTCTATAATAATTGGCGAAGCCCAACAATCTCTGGATGGCCTTCAGTGTCTGAGGTCGGGTCCAATCCAGAATTGCTTGTACCTTCATGGGGTCCATTTCTAAACTGGAGCCAGATATTACATAGCTGAGAAAAGGTACACTGGGCACTCCAAATACGCACTTCTCCAGTTTGCAGTAAAGGTGGTTTTCTCTCAAACGGGTCAGAACTTCTTTAACATGTTCTTGATGTTTAGCCACAGAGGGTGAAAAAATCAGTATGTCATCCAGATAGACAACAACCGAAACATATAACAGATCCCGGAAAATCTCATTAACGAAACTTTGAAAGACAGCAGGGGCGTTACACAATCCAAAAGGCATTACTAAATACTCAAAATGTCCATCTCTGGTATTAAAAGCGGTCTTTCATTCATCGCCAGCTCGGATACGAATGAGGTTGTAAGCCCCTCTTAGATCTAATTTAGAAAAAATGACAGAGCCCTTGACCCTATCAAACAACTCAGTAATCAGGGGAAGAGGGTATCAATTGTTTACAGTAATGTCATTAAGACCTCGATAATCGATACATGGTCTTAGACCACCGTCCTTCTTGCCAACGAAGAAAAACCCAGCTCCGGCAGGTGAAGTAGAGGGGCGGATGAACCCCTTTGCCAGGTTGTCCCGGATGTACTCGGTCATGGCTTGAGTCTCAGGCAAGGACAGCAGATAGGTACGACCACGAGGTGGCATCTTATCAGGTATCAATTCAATTGGACAGTCCCATTCCCTATGAGGGGGTAAGATATTTGCTTGTTGTTCAGAAAAAACGTCGGCAAACATCTGATATTCCTTGGGAATGGCAGAAGAAACTAATGAAACTGTCTTTCTCACAGGTTGAATTTTTGGAAGACAGGATTTCTGACAGTCCATACCCCATGACAGAATCTGCATAGAACTCCAATCAATCCTGGGATTATGTTTACGTAACCAGGGTAGACCAAGAACAATTTCTTGAGAGGCCTCTGAAATCACCAGGAATTTTAAGGACTCAGAATGAAGTGCCCCAATTCGAACCAATACAGGTTGAGTCTCTTTGGTGACTATCCCGTTAGTCAGAGGGCGTCCGTCTATCGAGGTCAGAGAGATAACATGGTTGAGAGACAAACAAGGTATCTGAAATTTATCTATGAAACTAGACGTTATGAAATTTCCGGCTGCTCCTGAGTCGATTAGAGCAGTAGCAAAGACAGGTTTGGGTTTAAGATCCAAGGCTAGGGTAATCGTGAAATCTTTAATTTTTGGAGACGGGTTCATAACTCCTAACTTGATGTCTCCAGGGTCAGTTAGGATTTGGCATTTCCCAGTTTACGGGGGCAGGAGATCAGCAGGTGACCAGACTCTCCGCAGTACAGACAGAGGTTCTTTTGCATTCTTCTCTGTTGTTCTTCTTTGGAGAGGTGTGTATGATTCACCTGCATAGGCTCCTCTTCAGTAGGAGAAGGAATGGGACGGGTAGAAATGGAGGGGGTAAATGACCTTTGCCGGTCAGTTCTGTTTTTTTCAGCCTGACGTTCCCTGAAGCGTAGGTCAACTTTGATACACAATGAAATCATGTCATTCAGATTAGTAGGAAGCTCTCGAGTGACTAGATCATCCTTTAGTCGGTCTGACAACCCATGCCAGAAGGCCGAGGTGAGGGCTTCCTCATTCCATTTGAGCTCTGATGCTAAAATTTGAAATTGCACGGCATATTGACTGACAGGATGGACCCCTTGTCTCAGTGTCATGATGTTTGATGATGCTGATACAGTACGCCCAGGTTAATCGAAAATCCTCCTGAAGGATGACACAAAGCCTGCGTAATTATCCAGCAGTAGATCTGAGCGCTTCCAGAGTGGGGAAGCCCATTCCAAAGCCTGGCCGGATAACAGAGAGACTATATAAGCCACTTTAGTTCTTGCAGTTGGAAAGTTGTCAGGCTGCAGGGTAAAATGTATGTCACACTGATTTAGGAATCCTCGGCAGAGTTTAGGATTGCCGTCAAATTTATTTGGTAAAGGAAGATGTAAGCGGGGAGATGATCTGCCTCCTGTATTCCCAGACACTGATGTGGATGTAGATGCTGGTACTTCAGGGGTAGAAAAGGAAGTTTGCAAACTATCCTGTCGCTTGGACATCTCTTGCAGAAATTGAGCCATCTGATGCTGCATGTTTTCCAGATTTTCTAAACGACCAGAAATGCACCGAAACAAATCCACTCCTGATCCGTGGCCGGCTCCATGGGGCCAGTGCAAACTGTGATGTTCTGGGTTGTTTGTGGACCCGGGGTGGTAGCAGGAGCGATCACAGAAGCAAATTTGAAAATAAAACTAGGATCTTTAATAAGTGCTTGAGTAGACATATAAATTGGCAGTAAATAAAAGTCCAGGAATATATAATGTGCACAAGAGTTCTGTGGTGGGAGCAAAAGGGTTAATGTCCAAGTAGAAACAATTAGAGCTGTCCAGGTGTGCAGGTAGTGAAACTGAAAATAAACAAGCCAGGTTTGCAGGTAGTGAACTGAAGCGCAGGATGTCAGCAGGCTCAGGCACTCAGGTATGGGCAAGGGTGATGGAGGAAGCGGGGTAGTCCAGTGGGAGCTAGGAGCTGACAGGCAGACTGGCAGACAGCGAATTCACAGGAACAGGAAAGCACAGAGAACTCCCTCTCAGCTAGGCTGAGATACATGTTGCACTGGCAAAGAAGGAAGGCACTGACCCTTCCTAAATTCCCCATGCCGTGCTGTTACTGGCCGGAGGGAACATGTGACTCACAAGGATTGGCCAGCCACATCACATGGCCAGAAGGCAAAATGGCGGCGCCCATGCCAAAAGGAACGGAGACGCCGCCAGGCCTTACCAGCGCAGAGTGACAATAGGCCCGCACAACAACGCGCGCAGCCAAAGCCCCCCGCCAGACACCAGCTCCGCCACCAGACAGCCCGCGCCACAATGACCTCACAGGTAACACTCGCCTAGCGCCATGCTGAAATACCCTGGCCGTGACATGAACATCATTCTCTGTATTAAAATACACACAACAGAGCACATCCTGCAGGGGTTTAAAAAATGTGCCATAATCAGTCAGACATTTGTTATTTGGTTGGTTCTGTTAGGTAAAGATCGAATTTTATTGGTGGATGTCACACACAAAGAAAAGGGAATGCATTTTCCCAATTGAGCAAGCCTTAGATTAGCAGTTGTAGAGGATTAGATAGTGTTCACTGTAGGAATTTTTTAGGGCAGGGGTGCTGAACGCAGAGGATGACACATCTGTGCACACGAAGGCATAAAAATTATACCTGTTGGTTCTCTGTGTACATAAAGAGCATTGGTGCTGCCATCCACAATTGAGGCAAGGAAAAAACCTGATGTAGTCTTGCTGGGAAATGGTACGACCACACAATAGTACCCAACATGCAAATTGCCACACATTGGTGCCCCTTGCTCACATTTCAATGCACAGTGGAGCCCCTTATTCATGTTACGCCACACAGTAGTGCTCTTTCTACATTTTGCCAAAACAGTAATGTCTCCAGAACACATCATGCCAAACCAGTAATGTCCCCAGAACACATCATGCCAAAACAGTAATGTCCCCAGAACATTATGCCATACAGTAATGCCTCCAGAACATAGTGCCAAAACAGTAATGCCCCAGAACACATTATGCCAAAACAGTAATGACTCCCCCCTATCCCAGCAACTCTCCTCCTCCCAGGGAGACCCCTTCCAATCCGTGTGCTGCTGACTGCCCATCCTCCTATGGCCGCTGCCAGGCTCCTCATGCCCGTGTCAATGCCACCCGCACTGGGAGAGCTGAAAGATCTGACTAGACTGCATTCTCAGCTCCTCAGGCCAGTGTGCGGCCGCATCATGATGTCACAACATGGCCGCACACCCTCCATCCGGTGAATATAGGCTAAACTAGACATTTGGTAATGGGTGATCCCACTTTCAACCCTTAGGGCCACCCCACAATTCACATTATGCCAAATAGCAGTCCCCAAAATTCACAAATCAAATAGCAGTCCCCAAAATCACTGTCAAAGAGCAGTCCCCACAATTCACATTATGCCTAACTGTAGTCTCCACAATTCACATTATGCCTAACTGTAGTCTCCACAATTCACATTATGCCTAACTGTAGTCTCCACAATTCACATTATGCCTAACTGTAGTCTCCACAATTCACATTATGACAAAGAGTAGTGCCCACAATTCACATTAACAATTAGCAGTGCTTTAAATTCATTTTGTGCCAAACAGTAGGGTCCCCAACTTATTTAATGCCAAACACTAGGGTCCCCAATTTATTTTATGCCAAACAATATTGATCCCAATTCATTATTTTGCCAAACAGTAGGGCCCCCAAATCATTTTATGCCAAACATTAGTACCCCCAATTCATTTTATTAAACAATAGGGCCCCTAATTCATTGTATTCAAAATATTAGTACCCCCAAATCAATCTATGGCAGGTAGGAATGCTCCCAGTTAATATTATTCAAAAAAGTACTTCCATTCATATTATGCCAACGACTAGTACTGACATTTAATTTTATGCCACACCAAGTGCCTCCAGCTCATTTTATGCGAGCCACACAGATGGAAATGCTTCCTGATCCCTCAGGGTAAAGCTGTGCATTGCAAGCCTTATAGGTCTAAAACAAAAAGGTGTTACATTATTATTTAAATTATGTCTAGCAGCTGCAATCTGAGATATTTTACATTTTAAGAAGACAGATCTATTAACCAAGAAATCTAAAGAAACATGTCATAATAAACAGAAGTCCACCATCCACATTGTTTTTGTATGTGGCATTCCTTAGAGTGCATCAGTATAAAATATATTGCGGTAGGACTGGTGGGTCTATTCATCAAAGGCCGTATGGCCTACGATGATGAAGTATTGAACTCACTGCGAGGGATACTTAAGTATCCAACTCTCAGCAGGGGATAGATTACACCGGAGCAATTTATCATTGCTCCAGTGAGGGGACAACTGCTCCGAAAAGCAGCTGTCCCCTCGGTTAGTATCACAGCTACCGAAGCAACTGCATTACTTACCTCCTCCCCGTCGGCCCGGCTGCACGTGCGTGCGCACAGCCACCGGGGATGTAGTTAGGAGGCGGCGGAGAGATCCGCTGGGATCCCTCTTCGCATCCGTGGAACTTCTTCCCATAGGAAGGAGCGGGGCTACGAGAGCAAACACCATCTGAATATGGCAATTGTTCTCGACAGCAAACTCTGAATGCTTTCAGTTTTCGGAGTTTGCTGAATACCAAGGGAGTTCTATCGGACCTCTGATGATGAATGTCCCTGTAACTTAAATATGCAGGAACTGGCATTTTCGCATGGTTACCGGGCCATTTATCATTTCATGTATAGGCCCCTATGCCCCATTAGCCGTCATATGCCAGATGAGCCCCTGGAACAAAGATCAAGACTCATTTCTTATCCAGTTTGATCTGACTAAGTGAATGAACATAAAAGCATGACCAATGGGCACAGACCCAGTCTGGGCATTATATGATATTAAGCCATGGCACACAAAGAACAAAGTGCCTCCAGGGGATTTGAGCACTGAATAACTTCTAGACTGAGAAACTGTCAGACTTCAGCACAACAGCCACAAGACATACCACACACACATTGTGGGCCTTATTTATCAATGGGTTTTATCATTCATGAGTATGATAATTGTGCTCCAGCCAATCAGCTCCCAACTGTCATCTATTTAAAAAATGACAGTTGGGAGCTGATTGGCTGGAGCACAATTATCAAACACAATGAGTTTTATCACTCGTGAATGATAAAACTCATTGGTAAACAAGGCCCACAGTCACTGCAGGGGATGAGAAGCGATGCCTGTTGCCACCCCCCCCTTCTGGCCACAGGAGGGGAAGGTCCCAAGCCAGCACAACTCCACAATCCACCACTTCCCTTCAGAAGACAGATGGTCCCGAGCCAGCAAAACATCCACCCCTGCCAGGGAGTTAATGCCACACAATTGTCAGTGCCCATGGTCTAAGTAGAGAGTGAGTCTCCCTGTGACTGGAGGAGATCCAGGGTGATGTTGTCATGATTGCTATGATAGGTAGGGAGGAGACAGAGAGAGGCAATGGGCAGAGAAAGACAGTTGGGGAGAGACATAGAGGAGAGAGAGAGACATGGAAAAGAAAGATGTGAAAGAGAAATGGAGAGATAGAGAGAGAGACTAGGGGAGAGAGAGAGAGAGACTAGGAGGACAGAGAGAGAGACACTAGGGGGACAGAGAGAGAGAGACTAGGGGGACAGAGAGATAGATACTAGGGGGACAGAGAGAGAGACAAGAAAGACGAGAGAGAGAGAGAGACAGAGAGGGCAAAAAATCTTTGCAATAGCTAGTGATCCAGCAAATGGGTCCAAAATACTGGTATGATTATCTCACATATCAGTGTGTGCTGGGAGCTCTTTTATTCCTCCTCATATAGCACTGTACAGTCCCCTCTACTGTAAATAATAAAAATAACCCACATTTTTGTGTATTATGGGAGTTGATAATTAAATTAATACTGCCTCTCTACAGTATCCCTGCTAGTCTGCAGTCTCCCCAGAGTATCACTTACCAGCCTTTCTAATGCTAGTGCTCAAAGCCCCCCTTAAAAAAAATCTATAATGTTTTTTTTGTGTGTACTAAATAAAAAAACACCATACCTGTATGGTGATTTCTCTGCAATAGGTGACCGCTGAATAAATTGATCCTGCTTGGACAGTATCCTCAGTCGGTATTCATTATTCATGTCGGAGATCGCATGGTCCAGAAAATGCCTGCTTGTGTAGGAATGTAACCAATGTCATCATCACACAACAGAGCCTCCTTCCTTACTGTGTCACTCCAGCCCCCTCCATCACTCCACCACATGTCCCATGTCTCCCCTCCGGCCCCTGTCACTCTAGCCACATGCCATATGTGTCCCCTCCAGCCCCCTCTGTCACTCCAGCCACAATCCCCTGTGTGTCCCCACTAGCCCCCTCTGCCACACAAGCCACATGCCCCATGTGTCCACTACGGCCCCCTTTGTCACTCCAGCCACATACCCTGTGTCGAAGCCGGATAACTGGCTACAACAGAATCTGTTTAAAATTAAATCTGCACGACACCATTTTGCGAATGGCAACAAGACACCATTTTGCGACTGGCGCCCATTTTAGCGAATCTCACACATAAGTACATACGGCGATGCTATTATTTAGCGTCGTGCGATTCCCACGCAATAGAAAGATGTTAAAAGTCCTCATTATATAAATACAGACAGTTACTAAAGCATATATGATCAACCCTACAAAACATGTACCACGGTGTACTCCACAAAATACGTATGATAAGCAGACTGTGTTTGTTGTCATTCTAAACCACTGTGTCTTTGCAGATTCCGGTTCCATCGGTGAAGAAATCGCAACATGTGTCTGCAAATTATGGATCATAAAGAGTTAGGCATTAAAATGTATCCGGTAATGCAGCCAGTTTAGATTTGTTATGCAGCGGGAAAATGGACACAAAGAGCTGTTGGAGGCTGGAATGTGACCATACGAATTGACCTATGAACTGTACTGTAACAGAAGAACGAGGAAGAAGAACCAGTGGTATCATGCCAAACTGTTCTATTGTATTGCCTATCTCTGTAAGAGTATATATGCAGGCTCTCTGAAACTAGATGCTAGTCACCTTTCTTTGCTGTTGACGGAGGTTTCATATTTGATGTCGGGCTCTGGATCTAGAGCGCGTGCATATGTAACGACTGTACCTTGTGACTGTATAATTTGTTTGCGCTAATTGTAATTTAGATTACAGCATGTAACTATCTGCTTTTATGTTGAATAATAACTTTTTGTGCTTTGGAACCACAATCAAAGTCTGAAAGCAATTATTTCTTGTGCGACTCATAATGCTAAATAGCGACAATTTTAGAGTGTATAGATAGGTAGGAATCGATACCTGTGTCCCCTCCAACTCTGTATTTCCAGTCAACTACCCTATGTGTTCCCTCCAACTCTGTATTTCCAGGCACCTACCCTATGTGTTCCCTCCAGCCCATTCTGTCACTTTAGTCACATGCCCCATGTCTCCCATCCAGCCCCCTCTGTCACTCTAGCCACATGTCCCATGTCTCCCATCCAGCCCCCTCTGTCACTTTAGCCACATGCCCCCTCCAGCCTCCCCTGTCACTCTAACCACATGCCCCATGTCTCCCTTCCAACCCCCTCTGTCACTTTAGCCACATGCCCCCTCCAGCCCTCTTTGTCACTCCAGTCCAGCCACATGCACCATATCTCCCATCCAGCCTCCTCTGTCACTCTAGCCACATGCCCCATGTCTCCCATCCAGCCCCCTCTGTCACTTTTGCCACATGCCCCATGTCTCCCCTCCAGCCCCCTGTCACTCTAGCCACATGCCCCGTGTCTCCCTTCCAACCCCCTCTGTCATTTTAGCCACATGTCCCTAGTGTCCCCTCTGTCACCCCAATGACCTAACTTGTGTGCCCCCTCCAGCCCCTTCTGTCACTCCTGCCACCTGCCTTGTGAGTCCCCTCCAGCTCCCTTTGTCACTCCAGCCACCTGCCTTGTGTGTCCCCTTTCAGTACAAGCACATGTACTGTGTGTCCATTACTTTCAATTACATTTCCCCCCTCTAGAAAGTGCCTGTCAGCCTGCCACAGTCTCACTAGTCACTAGTAGTTACTCACTATAAAGACGTCCTCCTCCAGGAACTGCTGTTTTGCTCCTCCACTGCTTTTCCGTTCTTAACTGAAAATGGAGAGATTGAGCGCACATGTGCAGCGTGACATCAAGACGTCACCTTGCGCACGTATATGGCTTGATTTTCCAAGGCATGGGAGGCAGAGCTTATAGGAAGGCTTGTCCTGCTTCCTCATCCCAGTCTGGGCCAGCGGCGGTGAGTAGTAGTGCTGCCGGGTCACAGGAGGTGCCTGAACTCCGGCCTTCCCTTCCCCCCCGCCACCACACTTTTCTTGCCCGGCTGCAGCGGAATGACATCACAACGCGGCCGCGTCATGACGTAATTCTGCAATGATGCTGCAATCTGACTGAGCAGTAATGCAGTGCCGCCCAGGAGGCAGTGCTGCAGGGCGGGCCTGCAGACATCTAGACTGGCCCATCTGGCCATCGGCGCTTCTGGCATTTGCCAGAATTGCCCGATGGCCAGTCCGGCCCTGCCCCATAGAGTGATTTTATAATGCAGCTGAAGAAGTTTAAATTATGGTGAGTTAATGTGCAGTGTGTTTAAGTGGTGGTGGCACACCTATAATCTTGAGTACACTGCACAAATCTTTGAGATTACTTTAAATATAATAATGTGTGAAACTATAATATGTTATTCATATTAAAAGAAAACACATGTTTAATAAACACTGATGACACTATTAGACACTGACTATAAGATATGACATCACAAAGCATTAGAGGTTTCAGCACACAGGGATTTCTAAAGAGATTTAGAGACATATTTGTTATACACGCACTTCTTGTGGTAACCCAGTAATTTATTTTCTCATGAATTTTAATGAAGTTAATGATTGCCTGACATGACATAGTAAACCATGGCACAGTTCTATCTCAATAATACACTCATTGTGTGATTACACAAACACATATCTGGAAATTATTAAGCTGAAATCCCTTTCTTGGCAGGTGTATGATATTTAAGGGAAAGTTTACATATGATTATTACATTATTTTTTAATGGATTCTTAACATTTATAAATAAACTAGTGTGGTCTGGCTAAGTTTTCTGCTGTAATCCACTTATGAGAATTTCCCAAAAGTGTTTTATGGGTAGGTATTTGTGTGGCACTGAATAGTATGGATGCCTTCATGCTAATAATAAGAATCAGAAATAAGCCTTTACTAGCATGTGTTTCTTATCTAAAAATGCCTATCTAGAACTATTTCTTAGAAGACAGGAGACAGCCTAGTTGGAGATGACAGCTACTTGTTTAAATGTTCAACAAGTAGCCAAAACAACCAACAGCACAGAGAAGCAGCAAGGCACCAACAACTATTATTTATTTATTTATTACCAGTTATTTATATAGCGCACACATAGTCCGCAGCGCGTTACAGAGAATATCTTACCATTCACATCAGTCCCTGCCCCAGTGGAGCTTACAATCTATATTCCCTACCACATGCTCACAAACATACACACTATGTTCAATTTTGTGGGGAGCCAATTAACCTACCAGTATATTTTTGGAATGTGGAAGGAAACCGGAGTACCCGGAGAAAACCCACGCAAGCACAGAGAGAATATACAAACTCTGCACAGTTAGGGCCATAGTGGGAATCAAACCCATGACCTCAGTGCTGTGAGGCAGTAACGCTAACCATTACACCGTCTGTGCTGCCCTATTATTATTATTTTTTATTTATAAGGCACCACAAAGTGACCACAGTGCCTTATCAGAGGTAAATATAGAACATAATAGAATTACAGAGCATATGTACAATACACAATAGTTAACCATGGCGTAAATACAAAGCAGTGATCAAAACAATACCGTAGCATTACAAGGTAAGTAATAGGTAGAGATCTACTACATCTACAAGACTACTAAACCACATAAATGACAATTACAGGTAGGCAAGATAAAAGTGAATAGATGTGATTTCAACCAAATCGCAAGACAGACAGAAGAATTTGGCCTAAGACATAGAAGACAGGCATAGCAGTCATAAACATAACAGTGATGTAGAATATAATGAACAGAAGCAGCTTGAGCAAAACCCATACAGAACCAGTTATAAGACACTACAGGTACATGAAAGTAGGACAAAGAGTGGACAGATGTGAGGCATAATGTAGAGAACCCTGCCTGAGAGAGCGTATATCCTAAAGGGGGATGGTGAGAGATAATAGGCCAAAGGGTGCAGCCATCTTGTTTCAGTAATACATTAATAATCAGTAATACAGTACATGGAGCAATAGAATCAGTAGAGAGGGACTGTGCAGTCCAAGTGGCAGTAGGGTGGCCTGAATTTGGTTATGCTATTCACCACCTAAACACTAAAGACCAAACCAGGCTTCCAGATTGTGAGCAGGCCATAAAGCAGAGGCCTTGGAGGCAAGGAGGCCATGATAGTGTGCATGCCTGTTGCAGTATGGACCCGCTGAGTGTGTTAACAGTTCCAGACAAGTGGCATGCAAATCCAGATGCAACAGAGGTGAGCGGGTGAAACAGAAAGGCCAGCAGCCCAATCTCTTGTAGTACACACATGAAACTGGATGTAGGCTACAGATGCAATGACCTGTCTGCCTGTAGCACAGCAGGTGGAAAAAGGCAAAGGATGGACCAGAGCAGATCAGGTGCTGGAGGACTGTGCTGGCAGACATAGACCACCAGAGATGTAGCATTGGATAGCTCCATCAGATGTCAGGCCACTTATGTCAAAGACATGTCATTGCAGCTCGTAAGCAGAAGTGGCATCAGACTGTGAATGGAGTCCTCTTTCCTCCACTTTGAAGAGGAACCATGCATGTCAGTAGGCCTGGACAACAAGGGTTCCTGGCAGCAGTGGTGAGATGAAGCAGTGCAAACGGGTGACAACCGATATCCACTGTGAAGTCTGGTGTTACAGGACCAAAGCCGCAAACTTGATTCCCTGCTTCCCTGGTGGGATGAATGGTAAGCAATGTCCTATTTTCTAAAGCCCAGTTTGGTGGCAACAACTAAGCAAATACTGGGTGGGCTGGGGAGATCATCCTACCTGTAACCGCTCACTTTGGTGACTGAAAGGATATACGTACAATCTACATGTGTTAATAAAAGAGCAACATGCTTTGATCAAAAGATCAACTAGACATTAGGAGACGCCAAAGTATAATTTTGTAGGGTCCCCCATGTATATGAAGCATACAATTTCTATCCTCCTGCAGGATAATGAAGCTCTTTGTACTGATTGGCCCATTCAGTAGCTGCAGTTTTAGTAACCGATAAGAAACAGTCATTGAAAAAAATTGGTTACTATGGGGCTGATTCTGAGTAACGAACAACGCAAATAAACAGTAAAACACTTTGCACCTGCACAAACCATTTTGCAATGTAGGGGTGAAAGCACATTTGGTATTTTTAGTAATCAAATTAAATACTGCCTGTTTTTGCATGTGCTGGACAGTTTTATTTTTACACTGCAATGTAGATTTTAGTTTAGACACACCTCTCTCAAATCTAAATCTCTCTTCACATTTTAAATCTCCACCACCTGCAGTGCAAAATGGTTTTGCCCAGGTGCAAAGTTACTTGCTTTTATTGCTTTACTCCCAACTCAGAATTAAGAACTATGACATCAAGTATAGGGGGTTATGTAATAGGTGCCGATTTCTCAGAGTCATCCTTTTTACTGCAAGATTGCGGCTACATTTAATGAAGCAATCAGTAATATTGCTGATTTCATAGTTCCTCCTCTTGCTATGATTCGTGACTTGATCTTTTATAGTGATGACCACAAAAATTGTTACTGCCACAGCAGGCTATACCCTAACTTCAATTGCTTTTTAATACTCATCTCAAATGCCAGACGATATAAAGATCAAAATATATGGGCATACAAGATCTTCCACCCCATACATCTTGCTGCTATCCTCTAATGCAATGTAATATATTTACTTTTTGACCCTGAAAGATGAAATTATGAAATGTGTCAGAAGCAGGAAAGACCAGATTTAGGGCAAAATTTACTACAGGTAAATTTTTGGTCGATATGTCGATTTTTTTATCTATTTTCTGTCAATTTTGCAAATCAGAAATTTACTAAAGTCAAAATCGACCACAAAATAGAACATTGGTCCATCCATCCACACTTTTACATAGATGACTATAGAAACCGGATATTTACTAAAGGTCAGTTTTAAACTCAAACAGCCTATACCGCAGCCTATACAGGCCTCCAGAGCATCCTGAGGATGCTCCAGCCACTGGTGTTTTCTTGGCAGTTGGCATGATGTCATGCAATGGTGGGACATGACCGTCACTGGGCGCTTTAACACCCTGGATGTAACTTACACTGATTTTTTTTACAGATAACCAACTATCGGTAAACTGCTCATACATCAAGGTACATTACCGTAGTCACTTGCAGCCACTTTTGACTCGCAGTGTGATTGACAGTCAGGTACCATTTGGGGAAGGTAATGGGGAGTGGCGCAACCTGCATTTGTGATCCAGTATGCAGATAACAAGGCTCTGGCATTTCAGCACGCTCAGCCATTCTTCGTAGGCAGTAGCGGCTCTTGGCCCGGGCAAGCCGGGTTGTCGCCCGGAGCGCCATGGTATCCGGCGGCCGCTGGAAATGCCCACCCACCCTCCCGGCAATAAAGTGATTATGTAGCTTCAGGGGGAGGAAGCGGAGGAGGGAAGGGGCGGCAACACAGGACGGCGCTGGGCGCAACAAAGCCTAGCGCCAGCCCTGTTCGTAGGGCTACTCAGAAGGATCATTTATCAAAGGATCTGCGACCAATGCTGCATCTTTAAACATAGTTTCTTGGATCTTCAAAGCTGACGGTTGGCGTCTAAAAATATATCCTGGCGGCTGTGGCATTTGTATATTTTCAAACATGAGCTGCGTACAAAGATGCAGCAGAGATGACATTCACATACATCTCTGAGTCATGCGCAAAATTCAAGCATCCATTGATTTATACAGACGCCCACTGCTGCCTTCTAATATCTGTCCAATGTCGCACACCTGCGTAAACATCGGTACCATCGGCGTACATCAAGCAGTCACGCAGCACTGCTTGCATGCAGAGAGGTCTCATGCTGCGAATGCAAACGCTATGGCTAATTAATGCAGGCCCATGAAATCGCATTGAAACGGTCAGACAAATGCCGTTACCTCCCCCAAACGATCACCAAATGACACTCACATTGTGAATGAAACCTCTGTGCGTACATAATCACAATGTAATTGTGTCACCTGTGCAGTGCAACTTACACGTATGTGCAGTGGCAAATAATCGCTCAATCTGCGTAAACATTGGCATAGCTTCTGCTGTTGAATCAGGTCCTTAGACACATTTTAGGCAGCCCTTCCCAATATTGCTCCCACTTTCCATCTCCGCCTGTGGGCAACTCCATCACTTCTTGAAGTAAGTCAGGGTAATAGACTGACTGCACCCCTCCGGGAAGTCCTGTGGTTTACTTAGACTAAGGGCGATGAACACCTGCTGACAAATTATGTACATGACTAGAGATGGGAGATGGGCTCACTAATATTTCAATGCCTTATAAATAAGAGTTAATTATAAATACAAGGTAAAACAACTGCACCTTGATACACGGAATTATATGCTAACATCTAACCACAAGTGACCTTAAATTGTTTTTCTCTTTGTATTGTTTGTATCCACAACATGTTTTAAAATATTTCTTACATGTATTAATAACTGAATAGATATAATTTTAACAACATACATAAGGGTGAATTATTTGTATTAACCTATTCAAATTCATTGTGCATATACATCCTGACAAGCTATCAAATGAATAAGTACAATCCTATCTTTTATCACAGATGTTTCACTTTGGTTTCAATGTCTGTCACAGCTGAAAGACTTTAAATACATTTTTTCTACCAGTTCAATATTTTTCCAAGTCATTGCACATGCTGTATGCATCCTCAAATTTTATTAATAGATGAAAAACTAAAGTCAAGTTCAATTATCATCGTAGTTAATATTTGCAAAGACATTTTTCTACAAATTCTCTCTTCCTACAGATAAAAGTAGAGTTTTGTTCTTACACTCATCCTTACAGCAACTTTAAAGCACATCAAAAGAAATTCTAACATTAGAGAACCATTGCAATTCTCTGAGGAAACAGCCTGGACATAAACCTTAATATAAGCAGTGTATGTAATGCAAGGTAGAGAAACCCACAGGACATACAGTGTATGCACAGGGAATAGTGTACTATGATTGGCTATGCTGTTAGCAGTTGGTAGGACTGCCATGTGATCTGGTCGGTCTTTTTGGAAATCAGTAACAATCAATATTTGTGTATCTTCAAAAACTATTTAGTGTGGATCGGTTTCTATAAGAAGTATAGACTTCCTTTTATGCTGTGATTTGCTATTAGGTCATACAGGTGTTCTGGCTGTTTGGAGCATTATAATGGTTACATTGGGTGGACATACTGTAGAATATGAATTACAAGTATGAAAAGGGACAAATTAAACATAACTTATACATAATATGAAAAGTGACATATAATAAATAAGCCAGTGAGTTATAAGTACCAAAAACTGGGCCTGACTCAGAGATGGATACAAAGCCGATATTTACGCAGTTGATCGATTATCAGTGGTCTGCGCATACATCTGAGTAGTACTGTACATGTTTCAAGTTTCGTTCCCGGAATGATGATTTATCTCAAAGTGATTGAGGGGCAGGGAAAATTTGTAGGCAACAGGGGTGGCAACTCAAACGTCAGTGTATTTCGACCTTTTCGAGGCATGTCAATCCCATATGCAGTAAAATTGGCTCCGGCACCTCATTTCAAATCTTGTCCGTGTGGCACTCAGTGGTGGACAGATTTAGAATATCAGGTGGAATCTGTCAATGTTTTAAATCTGCACATGTGTCCGAGAAGCACTCTGCATGTGGATGTGTGCCTTAAAGCATTCAGAATGATGACCCCGGAATGTTGACAGGTTCTGAATGTCAACAGTCAGAATGTCGACCTTGACTTTAGGTCAACAAGCAATATGTCAACATGACAGCATGGTTAAAATGTCAACATGTTAATGATTTCAGCTTTAACAAATGACACCAGAATGTCGACATACAGTGTTTGCCTATTTTAGCCTAACCCTAAAGCTAACCATAAAAGCAAAAATCTGTACAATGACATTCTGGTGTTGACATGTAAAATATCAACATTAAGAAACATGTTGAAATTTTAACCATGTATACATTTTTGAATGTCAACATATTCCTTGTTGACCTAAAGTCCATATTGACATTCAGAACCTGTTGACATTCTGGTGTCGACATTCTGAATGCTTTAGTGCAACTGATCCTTGTTGCAGACGAGAAGAGGTTATCTTACAGAAGTCTCTGCCAGAAGTAAAGTAAAGAAGTTTGCAACAGTATATGTCACTTCTATTGTGTCAAATAGGCCCCACTTCTTGAGATTTGGATTATTTATCTCCAAGTCAGGTTGCATACTCGATGTAGGGGTAACTAAAACATATATATCTTTTACACCTTATTGGCCGCCAAACACACTAACTAGCGGTGTGCAAAAATTATTCCATATATGTATGTTTATATCCAGAGTATAGGGTCCATCTTTGTATATATATGCAGCTAGACTCTCATTAGTGATTGATTTGGGAGTGAAGGTATTTGCCCCTTTATATCAGTGAACAGCAGAGCCATTAACTGTAGAAAAGTACAACAGCACAACTAACTGTAGACATCTCCACTAGGACAACTAACTGTAGACATGAACACCAGGACATCTAACTGGAGAAGGGTACAAAGTTCAACTAACGGTAGACAGGAACAACAGGACAACTAACTGTAAAAAAGTACACCTGGGCCACTATCTAGACATGAACACCTGGACAACTAAGTGTAGAGAAGTATACCATTATAACTAACTGTAGACACCAACACCAGGACAACTAATTGTAGACATCAATACCAGAACAACTAACCATAGAAAAGTTCAAAGTACAACTAATTGTAGACATGAAGAACAGGACAACTAACTGTAGAAAAGTACATCAGCACATCTAACTGTAGAAAAATACATGAGCACAACTAACTGTAGAACTTGCTGTACAGAAGTTGTATGGGGAGAGATAATGTTAGACAGTATACCAGTAAAACGTCTGCAATCACCTTACACCTTTGATACTTTTAACATTCCAGCAGGTGCAGTACTTATCAGCCAGACATCTTTCTCACACTTCATAGTGTTTTTAAAAAAGCTTAATTTATTAGTCCATGCAAGACAATAAAAAAATGTATCCCTATGGCCAGTAGCCAATAGGAAAACCAAGCAAATCAACCATTCTTAACTTTGCATTTACAGTGCAAAACATTATAGAGCTTTCAAAATATTTGGATGTCAGCCAGCATATTATTCTCTGCTTACGTCTTGTTGAGGTGGGACTGGCAGTATCTTGTGAGTTTCAACATTTCGGAATTAATGATGACAGCTTGAAGCAAACAAGTTTAAACAATGTGAAGAAAACATTTCCTGTTTTCAGCTGGCATTTTCTGAAAATATGTGGGATTTTCTGTTCGTATTGATACGCAGGTGTTGCATGGAACTGAATTTTGTTCTCTAAATTACAAGAAAACTATAGGGAACAAAGAAACTTATCTACAAAAGTAAACTTAGCTTAATTGGCACACATTCTGTTACATTTTGCTCTTGCACTTCCGTGAAAGTTGATGGGTTCATTTGTTATCGTTCTGCTCAGCTTGCTGTAATTAGCCTAAGTTATTGCAGACTTAAGTGAGTTCCCAAGAACCATATTTTATGTGTGTGGTGATGCTGTTGAGCTTATACTTAAGGGATATGCAAACTCATGTGGATGTTAACTAATAAAATTATACAGACGTGCAGAAATGGTTTATTATTGTGTAATACCAGTATATCATATTTATCATGTATTTAAGACATTGAGTTTTTTAAAATACTGTATAAATAAATATGTGCACACAGAAAGAAAGCAGAGAATCTAAACATTTTAAGTAAGAAGTCAATGGGATAAAGGTGCACATATTTGTGAACTAGCAGTACCTACCCATCATTGGCTAGTGAGACAGCAAACCGGGCACCCGATCATTCCCCAGGTGTCCACTCATCTGTGCACGGTCTGATGTTCCCAGCAAAGTTTCCCGGGTAAGATTCAAATACAGAAGTCGCCCTGGAAATGCTGCGAAGCGTAGATCCCAGTAGCGGTGGTATGCTCAGTGCTCCAACCTTCAGATGGGGAATCAGCAGCAGCAGTGGTGGCCCCAGGGACTCATGCTCAGAGGGAGGGAAGGACAGCGCAAACGGGTGGGGGCTGGGTGGATGCAGCCTTAGCAGCGGACAGTAGACATCCATATGGAAGAAATATTTACATGTAATTGCGCTAATCTATATTTCGGGTAATCAGATTGGCTAAAAAATAGCAGTCTGGTTTACATATAAACATACAGTCAGGTCCATAAATATTGGGACATTGACAGAATTTTCATATTTTGGCCTCTATTCACCACCACAATGGCTTTGAAATGAAACAAACAAGATGTGCTTTAACTGCAGACTTTCAGATTTAATTTGAGGGTAATTACATCCAAATCAGGTGAACGGTGTAGGAATTACAACGGTTTCTATATGTGCCTCCCACTTTTTAAGGGGCCAAAAGTAATGGGACAAACTAAACAATCCTAAATCTAATTTTCACTTTTTAATACTTTTTTGCAAAACCTTTGTAGGCAATCACAGCCTGAAGTCTGGAATGCATAGACATCACCAGACGCTGGGTTTCATCCCTGGTGATGCTCTGCCAGGCCTCTACTGCAAATGTCTTCAGTTCCTGCTTGTTCTAGGGGCATTTTCCCTTCAGTTTTGTCTTCTTCAAGTGAAATGCATGCTCAATCGGATTCAGGTCAGGGGATTGACTTGGCCATTGCATAACATTCCACTTTTTAGCCTTAAAAAACTCTTTAGTTGCTTTTGCAGTATGCTTCGTGTCATTGTCCATCTGCACTGTGAAGCACCTTCAAATGAGTTCTGAAGCATTTGACTGAATATGAGCATATAATATTGCCCGAAACACTTCAGAATTCATTCTGCTGCTTTTGTCAGCAGTCACATCATCAATAAATACAAGGGAACCAGTTCCATTGGCAGCCATACATGCCCACGCCATGACACTACCACCACCATGCTTTACTGATGAGGTGGTATGTTTTGGATCATGAGCAGTTCCTTTCCTTGTCCATACTCTTCTCTTCCCATCACTCTGGTACAAGTTGATCTTTGTCTCATCTGTCCATAGGATGTTGTTCCAGAACTGTAATGGCTTTTTTAGATGTTGTTTGGCAAACTCTAATCTCGTCTTCCTGTTTTTGTGGCTCACCAATGGTTTACATCTTGTGGTGAGCCCTCTATATTCACTCTTGTGAAGTTTTCTCTTGATTGTTGACTTTGACACATAAACAGCTACCTCCTGGAGAGTGTTCTTGATTTGGCCAACTGTTGTGAAGGGGTTTTTCTTCACCAGGGAAATAATTATTCTGTCATCCACCACAGTTGTTTTCCGTGGTCTTCCGGGTCTTTTGGTGTTGCTGAGCTCTCCGATGCGTTCTTTCTTTTTAAGAATGTTCCAAACAATTGATTTGGCCACACCTAATGTTTTTGCTATCTCTCTGATGGGTTTGTTTTGATTTTTTAGCCTAATGATGGCTTGCTTCACTGATAGTGACAGCTGTTTGGATCTCATATTGAGAGTCGACAGCAACTGATTCCAAATGGAAATGTCACACCTAGAATCAACTCCAGACCTTTTACCTGCTTAATTGATAATTAAATAATGAGGGAATAGCCCACACCTGTCCATAAATAAGCTTTTGAGTTGATCGTCCCATTACTTTTGGCCCCTTAAAAAGTGGGAGGCACATATAGAAACCGTTGTAATTCCTACACCGTTCACCTGATTTGGATGTAATTACCCTCAAATTAAATCTGAAAGTCTGCAGTTAAAGCACATCTTGTTTGTTTCATTTCAAAGCCATTGTGGTGGTGAATAGAGGCCAAAATATGAAAATTCTGTCAATGTCCCAATATTTATGCACCTGACTGTATATTAATTATAATGCACATATAAAAACACATAAGAAATTACACCAAATCATGAATAAATCACATTAATACAATCTTAGCTGATGAATTGCACTATCCAATTAAAAAGTAACTTTAAAGCTAAAAAAGATCAGGTAATATTAAAGAATGATTCCTGGATTAATATACAACCAAAAAGATGCTTTAAATGTGGAGCAGCCAGATACCTGACATGATGAATAGGGTGAAGATAGTACAATCTAACATCAGCTCGTGTATTAATTGTAACCCTGCTTATGTTGTTTACATAGATGAATTTGGGTGCCACCGTCACGCCTAATCAAATCCATAGTTGAAATACTTCCAAAATGGAATAATTGATACAATCTTCTGTTGGAACTGCTTTCGAGTTATCTCAAAGCAACATACTAACCACACTTGCTTTGAATCTGTATTTTATTGCTACAAGTTGATTGTGATAGTGCTACATGCACTTCTTTTACCAAAAAAGGATACAAATCATAATATCCTCTTCAAATGGAGCTACACTTGGATATTCTGACCTTGTGAACATTGTATTTATTTTTATTTTTATTTATTATTTATTATCATTTGTTATTGTTGTTTTTTTAATATATATATATTTTTTTTATTTTGGTAAATGGTACATGATATTATTTCCAATGAGGAAGTCTGTGTGTTGCTATGTTAAGTTATATACCTTATCCATATAGTACTTATGTAAATTTTCCAGACTGTATATGTAGTACATGCTGACTATTTAGATTTTTCTGTATTGTATGTCACTTGATATTTATTTGATTCAAGTTATTTTATGTCTTACTGTCTATATTACTTATGCATTACTAGCTATTTGCAATTTTACAAGTAAAGATACCTTTTTATTGATTAGCGCCTCACACTTTTTTCTTTGTCTGACCTTCTTATTCTTTGGGGGTTATCCAGTATTCCCACGCCACATGCGTGGAGAGCGAGCTGTCAATAAGATATTGCTAATTAGGCAATAACAAGTTAGATATATTAGACTAGGAGGTTTGGTGCCTGGTTGTTTGTGTTTTGACTCTTACTCACAATCCCCTGATGAACCTAAGCAATTGAAGGAAAACGTGTTAGGACTGTGGGGCTTCCTGACTACACGTGTCTATCCTTGTCTTTGGTAATATCAGCCACCAGCCACCACCGCATTGAGCCACCGGCCGTCACTGCATTAAGCTATTCTGTGGACTTTCTGTATCATCTACCAAGGTCCCTAAACAGGCACATTAATATATACACACTGACTAGCGCTACAAAGTCAGTCTCTGCACCGATACTGCTACCTGTTGCAGATTTGTCAGGTATGCATCGCTGATGAGAGAGCCAGGTCTCACGATCTCAGGCATACACCGCTGTCAACTATTATTGGGCTTATGTCATTTCCCTGTGCAGACCTGCAAGTTACACGCTGCTATTGAAAGAGATATGTTTGTGATCTTATATATTATATTGGAGGTCACGGTTACCTGGAGGTGCTGCCCCTGTCGCCGCTCAGCTTGTGCACAGCAAGCGGTCTGGAACATGAACTACTAAGCCGGTAATGAGCACCACACTTTGATTGAAACAGCTACTATCATTCGCAACACTGTATACTGTGTCTGTTTGATTGATTTATGTGGCTGGGATTTAAAGACTCTTGCTGGAGAAACTGATATATTGTCTCAAACTGGGCTACATTTTAAATCACTGGATACTTAAGGAGCATCTGCCCTTATTACGCAGCAATGTATCTCCTAAAGGACTAACAATTTTTAATTGGATAGTGCAATTCATCGTTTAAGCTTGTATTAATGTGATTTATTAATTATTTGATGTAATTTCTTATGTATTTTTATATTTGCATTATATTTAAATATTTGTTTATATGTAAACCAGACTTCTAGTTTTTAGCCAATCTAATTACCCAAAATATAGATTAGCGCAATTAATTGTAAATATTTATTTCTGTTCTTCAGGTTTTGGGCACTACAGATACCCCTATTTAAATGCTGCGGTCTTAATTTGGATTTTTTGATTATTATGATTGGTGTAAATGACCTGCGCTTACTCTTGTAGTTGTTATAATAGCTGCAGGCTACAGGAGATAATCCCAATATCCTTGGTTAGCGGCAAATTACTATGATAGTGCCTGCTGTTGATATGGCTTGGTAATGAATATATAATTAATGAGATTGTACCGATGTCCAACACTGGATCTGAGTAGTTTATTTATGTATGTATTCAGCTGAATATTAACCCCTAGTAAGATCCTATTAAAGCAAATGATTCTGTGGGTGTACCTTCTAATGATGCCATCCGAATAA
Source organism: Taudactylus pleione (assembly GCA_031769625.1). NCBI lineage: Eukaryota > Metazoa > Chordata > Amphibia > Anura > Myobatrachidae > Taudactylus > Taudactylus pleione. The sequence continues at coordinate 14,845,676 of JAUIMM010000052.1, read as the reverse complement.
CTATGTAGAATAAGTAGTATATTTTAATCTCATAAACGTGAGTCGCAGTGCTCCTGTAGATTGATTCTAAATCTATGTGGCTCAGTTCTTGTTGATGACAATACAAAAATTGTAACAATCGGTCAATGAATGTCCCGCAAATGAATGACAAATAGCAAAGGTGGATAAAGCGAAGAACATGAAATAATAATTTATAAAAAAATTACAAATTATTTTTGATTACTATATTTTAGTGGTACAATATTTAATAGCGCCATCAGATTCTATTGTTGTTTGGTATGTAATCCATATGGAAAGGCTGATGAGGAGCACAGATCCTGTACAGCCGGCGCCAGGAAACAAACAGGCAGAAGAGACACAATAACAGCGCTGAGCTCCAGGCGGCCCTTCCTCTGTCTCACCGGGCACAGAGCACTGGAGTCAAGGAGCAGAGACCCACTGCACAAACTTCCCCCAGCACACTGCGCTGCCAGCACCGTATGGGTCACTAGGTGTGATGGGGCATGGGCTCTGGGCCTCAGTGGAAGCTACCAGCTGGAAGCATTTGTGTGGGATCCTTCACTTTCGGAACACAAACGTCTCTCGGGATGCCCTCGTCTCTCCACAACTGGTTACATTAACACACGGTTTCACACTCCTCCAGCTAACCAGAGCCCGGCACCACCCTGGCCATGTTAGAAAAGGCACGTTACATCCAATCGCTGCTCTGCTGTCCCAACATGTCCAACACGACTGATGGTAGAGCTCAACTTTACTTCTCTGAACAAGCATTTTTCAAGATGTCCCAAACAATCTGAAAGGGGATTCATCAGAGAAAATAACTTTAGCACAGTCTTCAGCAGTCCAATTCCTGTACCTTTTGAAGAAAATCAGTCTGTCCCTGATGTTTTTCCTGGTGAGAAGTGGCTTCTTTGCTGCCTTTCTTGACACCAGGCCAGCCTCCAAAAGTCTTCGACCTGTGTCAGTAAAGCATCCTGAGACCATTCATGTGTGGGGTTGCTTCTCAGCCAAGGGAGTGGGATCACTCCCAATGTTACCTAGAACACAACCATAAATAATGGTACCAAAACAACCTCCAAGAGCAACTTTTTCCAACCATCCAAGAACAGTTTGATAATGAACAGTGCCTTTTCCAGCATGATGGAGCACCTTGACATAAGGCAAAAGTGTTAACTAAGTGACATGGGGAACAAAACATCGACATTTTGAGTCCATGGCCAGGGAACTCCACAGACCTTAATCCCATTGAGAACTTGTGGTCAAACCTCAAGAGGTGGGTGGATAAACAAAAACCCACAAATTCTGACTAACTCCAAGCATTGATTAGGCAAGAATGGGCGGCCATCAGTCCGTATGTGGCCCAAGAGTTGATTGACAGCATGCCAGGGCGAATTGCAGAAGTCTTGAAAAAGAAGGGTCAACACTGCAAATATTGACTCTTTGCATAAACTTAATGTAATTGTCAATAAAAGCCATTGACACTCATGAAATGCTTGTAATTTTACTTCAGTATACCATATTAACATCTAACAAAAAGGTCTAAAAACACTGAAGCAGCAAACTTTGTGAAATCCAATACTTGTGTCATTCTCAAAATTTTTGGCCATGGCTGTATTTTATCTAGATCAGACTTCTTAAAAAAAAAAAAAGAAGAACGTTCCCATATTCCAGTTCTGGATCAGTGACACCAATGGATTACATCCATTTTATCTTGTAGTCGACCTTGAGACAACAATCAGGGCTGTACTATATTTTAGATTTGTTTGTTTGGTTGGGACCCATTGCTGTGAGCTCAAATGATAAGGTGCAATAAGAGGTTTTCATTGTTTACCAACTAACAGTTAAAATTCAACTTAATGTTGTAAATTGTTTGATACAAGAAAGAGAACAGCAATATGTGTAATTAAGTCATTTTATTTCAAATAAATAATACTTTTACTAGTAGTGGCCTTCGGGCCTGTTATGGCTGGGTGCTTCTTGGTGCGAAGGTTTTATTGCAGTTAAGATCAAAGGAGGAAAATTGTATTGGGAAAGAGCCTTTCCATCAGTTGCCATCTACATAGCATGAATCCTGATGGATGTCTCAAGGTCAACTACAAGATAAAACGGATGTAATCCATTGGTGTCACTGAACCAGAACTGGAATATGGGAATGTTCTTATTTTAAAAAAAAAGACTGATCTAGATAACATACACTGCATTGACGATTGTTAAGCGCCCTCCTTTATATAGTTTCTACATTGTTGTAAAGATCTTCTAACAGGGAGCTTAAAGAGAGGTGCAGCTCACCCACATTTGGGGTAATTTTGTGTATTAAATAGCTTAAGTTTGATATAAGCGCAAGTTAAAGGCATTCATTTGAGATATATATATATATATATATATATATATATACACAGTGCATCTGGAAAGTTTTCACAGCGCATCACTTATTCCACATTTTGTTATGTTACAGCATTATTCCAAAATGGAATAAAATAAATTTTCTCCTCAAAATTCTGCACACAATACCCCATAATGACAACGTGTAAAATGTTTTTTGAGATTTTTGCAAATTTAATTAAAAAAAACCTAAGAAATTACATGTACATAAGTATTCACAGCCTTTGCTCAATACTTTGTTGATGCACTTTTGGCAGCAATCACAACCTCAAGTCTTTTTGAATATGATGCCACAAGCTTGGCACACCTATCTTTGGGCAGTTTCGCCCATTCCTCTTTGCAGCACCTCTCAAGCTCCATCAGGTTGGATGGGAAGCGTTGATATACAGCTATTTTCAGATCTCTCCAGAGATGTTCAATTGGATTCAAGTCTGGGCTCTGGCTGGGCCACTCAAAGACATTCACAGAGTTATCCTGAAGCCACTCCTTTGATATCTGGGCTGTGTGCTTAGGGTCATTGTCCTGCTGAAAGATTAACCGTAGCCCCAGTCTGAGAGCCTGATTCAGAGCCGGACGCTATTTGCGCTCGCTCGTTCAGAAAAAGGGGCCGGCTATTTAAATTGAGCGCTCACTCTTTGCGGTCTGTTGACGCCTCTATGTCTGAGTGAGCGAACGAAACATATTTTGTAAAGACGCCCCCTGGCCGCTCGCATCCTACGTCATCTCCGCTATTTATTTGATTAATCGAGTACATCGAAAGGCGTCTGAACTGCTCGCAGTGCTTGTGGTAGGATTTTCCTACAGCAATCATGCGAACAGTTCAGGCTAAGAAACAACCAAGTGACGTGGTCGATGATGCTGCTTTTTTAATTATGCACACCCTTAAAACACCCGTTTTGACCGTTTGGCACCACTCCCCATTTTCAAGCACCTTCCCCTGTTACCACCCACAAACGCCTCATCCTGTCACTCAAATTAGCAGGCACTCGCTATTTTGCAAGCGCTCGATTTCTGACCGCAATGACTGGTTGGCGCATGCGCATTACGACCCATAAGCATGCGCAGATGTGCGAACATCGCTCGGAGTGAATGAGCGGCCGCTTACGAGCGGCTCTGAATCAGGCCCTGAGGTAAAGAGTGCTATGGAGCAGGTTTTCATCCAGGATGTCTCTGTACATTGCTGCATTCATCTTTCCCTCTATCCCAGTGATTTTCAACCTTTTTTAACTCGCGGCACACTACACAAGATTTTAAAATTGCCAAGGCACACTATCCGGCGATGCGGTGTGCGCGGACTATGAAAAAACACACTACATTAGTTCCCACAGGAACAAAACACACTACATTGGCCCCCACAAGAATAAAAAACACACTACATTGGCCCCCACAAGAATAAAACAATCCCATTGGCTGGCCTAACAGAAAAAAAAAACCACATTGCTCCCCACAAGAAAAACAACCATACCACATTGCGCCGCACAGAATTGCTCCCCACAGAAAAAGAAACCTATGGCTGGCCCCACAGAAACAAAAAACAAAACAAAACACATTGGGCCTGATTCAGACCCACTCGCGAGCGGCTGTACGCTCGCAAGTGGGTCGATGGTCTGCACTGAGCATGCGCACGACGGAGGGAGCTCCGTCGTGCGCATGCGCCAGACACGACGAGCGAAGGACTTTCCTTCGCTCGTTGTGTCCGATCAAAGGGGGCGTGCTGTCAATGTTGATTGACAGCACGCCCCCTTTGGTGGGCGTGCCGGGGGCGTGCCTCCCTGACGGGGGCGTTTCCACGGGAACGCCTCCCGTCAGAAGCCGGCCCACTGACATCACTAGTGATGTCAGTGGGAGTGATTTTGGCTCTGATAGAGCCAAAATCACTCCGGAGCTTGCGGTTGAAAACCTCAACCGCAGGCTCCGGCTCGCAATTTCGATGGTCGCGATGGTCACGACCATCGCGGCCATCAAAATGCACGCTCGTATAGCCTGTGGGTGGTGACCCACAGCTATACGAGCGTCCAGGAGGACGCTCCATGAAAAAGGAGCCCGGCCCTCATGCAGAGCGTGCGCTCTGCTCAGAGCGTACGGCTCTGAATGAGGGCCATTGTTCCCCACTAAATAGGCAAATATATGGCTGGATAACATATGGCTGGTTCTCACTAAAAAAAAATGACATGACTGGTTCCCACGAAAAAATAAACTATGGCTGGTACCCACGAAGAAGAAAAAAATGTCTGGTCCCCACAAAACCCACATTTCTTCCCCCCTTGTCACTCACACTGCAGCAGGATCGCGTGCGGGTGGGCTTCCAGGCAGGCTGCAGAGCCTGCCGGGACAGAGCGCGGGCTGGTTGATTGGCGCAGGGCGTTGGCTGGCAGAGCGGGCTGGAGGGCAGTGGACAACGCGGCGTGCGTGACCTGTGATGTCACGCCGCCGCATCTTTGCAGGTCACTACCCGGTCACACCTGAGTCTCCCAGAGGAGCTCAGTGGCCCGGGATGCTGAAGTACAGTAAAATGTGCCCGGTGGCTCTCACAGCCCCGCGGCACACTTCACAACCGGCCACGGCACACTAGTATGCCGCGGCACACCGGTTGAAAACCACTGCTCTATCCTTACTAGTCTCCCAGTTCCTGCCACTGAAAAACATCCCCACAGCATGATGCTGCCACCACCATGCTTCACTGTAGGGATGGTATTGACCTGGTGATGAGCAGTGCCTGGTTTCCTCCAAACAGAATGCCTGGCATTCACACCAAAGAGTTCAATCTTTGTCTCTCATGGTCTGAGAGCCCTTCAGGTGCATTGTGGCAAACTCCAGGTGGTCTGCCATGTGCTTTTTACTAAAGAGTGGCTTCCATCTGGCCACTCTACCATACAGGCCTGATTGGTGGATTGCTGCAGAGATGGTTGTCCTTCTGGAAGGTTCTTGTCTCTCCACAGAGGAATGCTGTAGCTCTGACAGAGTGACCATCAGGTTCTTGGTCACCTCCCTGACTAGGGCCCTTCTCCCCGGATCGCTCAGTTTAGACGGACGGCCAACTCTAGGAAGAGTACTGGTGGTTCCGAACTTCTTCCATTTAGAAATGATGGAGGCCACTGTGCTCATTGGGACCTTCTAAGCAGCAGATATTTTTCTATACCCTTCCCCAGATTTGTGCCTCAATACAATCCTGTCTCAGAGGTCTACAGACAATTCTTTGGACTTCATGCTTGGTTTGTGCTCTGACATGCACTGTCAAGTGTGGGACCTTATATAGACAGGTGTATGCCTTTCAAAATCATGTCCAATCAACTGAATTTACCACAGGTGGACTCCAATTAAGCTGTAGGAACATCTCAAGGATGATCAGTGGAAAGAGGATGCACCTGAGCTCAATTTTGAGCTTCATGGCAAAGGGTGTGAATACTTACGTACATGTGATTTCTTGGTGTTTTATTTTTTATTACATTTGCAAAAATCTCAAAAAAACTTTTTACACGTTGTCATTATGGGGTATTGTGTGTAGAATTTTGAGGTCAAAAATTAATTTATTCCATTTTGAAATGAGGCTGTAACATAACAAAATGTGGAAAAAGTGACGTGCTGTGAATACTTTCCGGATGGATGCAATTCTATTAATTGAGTGCCGCCCGTTGCTGCTGCGTATCTGGATATTTATTATTGGGAAGGCACCTCCAAATAATATATTGATAGGTGCTAGTGCCGAGTATTCGGTTTGCTATATATATATATATATATATATATACTTGTACAGATGGATAGATAGATAGATAGATAATACATTATATACATACAACCATAAAGCAGCTCCGTCATCCAGCTCTGCTCGGTGAAGCATCACTGTCCCAACCAAGTGAGGATTTTTTCCTAGGCATTGTTAAATCTCCACCAAAACGAACCGAAAGCTGCATATGTGTGGTGTTTGTGTATATATATGTGCGGTGTGTGTGCATGTAGCCAGTTAACATGATAGCAGGATGACTTAGTTATAACCTATTCTAGTCGGTGGATCTTAAGGAACATTTCAGTGAAAAACTGACCAAAATCGGTTCAGTAGTTTTCGAGTTTATCGGGAACATACATACAAATGAATGATTTCATATATGGACAGATATTTGAGAAAGCAGCCCTTTAGACACAAAACAAATTTATATATATATATATATATATATATATATATACAGACAAGGGGGGTCATGATGTAAAGATAATATATAAAAACACAACTCTAATAGTAGCAAAAACGTACATCTGAATTGCCAAATACAAGTATTTCACCAGGTTGCCGATCGCCGGGAAATAGAAAAATATTGATTGCTGCCTGGCCTCTCCTCCACCTGATTAGACCTAGTCACTTCCTGTTCCTGGTCACCACTCAATGATTTAAATTTTCCATTGAGTGTCCTTATATCCCCCTTCCTTGTTTTCTATTAGTCAGCGCCTTATTTGAAGAGAGAGAATTTGCAGCTATTCACTTGCTATCTGAGGGAGAAGGTAACCCTCTGTGACTGGAGAAAGGAGAAGCCACTCCAGGCAGAAGCTGCACCAGCTGTCCTGGCCTGTGGTCTGCTGAGGTCTCTGAGGGACCTTTGTCCCTGCCAGGACCGAAATGTTGATTTATGGTGCTATGGGTTACATGTGAATAAAACCTACTGATTTTTTCAGGCGTGGTGAGTGCACTCCCTTATTTACTTTTTGCATTTTTGGTCCTTGGACTCATTTGGGTAGCTACCCCAGCACTATAACTTCCATTCGTGAGTGTTAGTGTTTTATGGCTTGTTGTGCCTGTTTCAGGCATGTAGTCAGAGCTTTTCTAGAGCTGCACCTTTTCTCAGAAACTCAATTTTTTTTCTGCAGTTTGCTAAAAAATAGACATTTTCCACAATTTCTCTCAATTTCCTCTCCTGTACATTTCTGGTGCATATTCCAACCAACTAACTTCCTACCAGGTAATGGCTCTCATAAGCAAAGTCCTCTTAACATTTTGTTTTGGATTACATGTGTGCATTTCTCTACCTGAAACTTTTACTAACTTTATAGCACTGATGTAAATGCTTTTGCTTTATTATTCTTGTAATAAATCTAAAAAAGAGCACTAAGGTAGCTATTTACATGGAGAGAACACAGTGTATATTTGAAAGAAAGCTGACCACATGCCTTTGGAAGGTCACAGTAGGTGCAGAAAAGATGTGAAAAAACAGCTAGCATGGAGAGGGTGAGATGATCAGCACTCATATATATATGGTGACAGTGGGAGCTATATGTGGGGGTTGCAAATGTTCAGTTCTATTGCAAGTATGCTAAAATAAATAGTTTAATTTCTTACTTCTTTGCCTCACACGTCAGATTTAAACCTCATTTGGCATTTTTTACATTTTAATTTTATACATCATGGAATCAAAATAGCTTTATATGGGAAACCTTGTCACCAATCAGCACAACAATTATATGCACTCATACAGTAAGCCTTCAACAAATCATCCCCACATGACACCACATAGCCTTTAATCCAAATTCATTGATGTTGCAATGGGGTGCATGTATCAATTAGTACTGAACCTGGGAAATGACAATGTTGGACAATGCCTTATGTATTAGGCTCCTTCAAGTTGGAGAGGGAGGCTACTGCAACCTAAATCTTATGTTTGTGTCATTATTTTTCTGTTCTAGTCTTGCTATCAAGAAGACCAGCTACAGAGTGCAGGGCATGCAGTCATGTCGAAATTCAGAATGTCAACATTCAGTATATAAACATATTCAAAATGTTGACATACAACATGTCGACATTCACATTGTTGTCATTGATATAATGTTGACATTGTCACAATGCATGCTTGCCGACACCGGGAGGTGGCAGCCAGGTCGGCACTGCAGGGGGCATGGTGGTGGTAATAGTGGGCGCTGAGGGGACATGGTGGCGCAATTGTGTCATTGCAGCAACGGCGCTATTCAGCCCAAATCGCGTAATCAGACCCCTCCGGACAGCCCTCATTCAACAAGCAAGTAAAAGCAGGATGGTGTGTGGGGAACGGGGGCGTGTGGGGAGTGGCGGCAAAACTGGGAGATTTGCCCTTTCCTGTGGAGGGGCGAGAGCACCACCTGATATTTGGGAGCCTCCCGGCCATTGTGGGTGAGTCAGCAAGTATGTCATAAGAAAAATAGAGAAAAATAAAAAATAGGTGGGTGCTATTAAATAATGGAATCACCAAAAAGTGGTTCAGATTTATAAGAAAAAAAGCCACTAAAGCTGCCCCCACACAGGTGAATCTGGAAATTCACCAAATTATATGTCACAATACTAAAAATAATGGGAGCGCTAGTGAATGGCTGCTGGTTTAGAAAATAATTTATTAATACATATAAAACAATCTAAACTTAGTTATATCAATCAAATCAATTACAGGTGGAATGATTGATAAGGCTAATTGCCACAATATATAGCACGGATCCAGCTCAACCTATATAAAAAATATCTAAAAAAATATATGCAACAGTATATATAGTAACACCATCAAGTGAATATAAAAATCACTCTTGCATAGAAATAAGCACCAATTCATCTTACAGTTAAATAAAGTTAGATTTAGATACAGTAAACATTAATTTTCATAATTAACTGGTATAACCTCAAAAAATATAAAAAATTCTGAAGAGATCAATCCTACAATAAACCAGAACACCAACCATAATTAACATATATTAAAGTAACTTGCCTATAGCAAAATATAAAGGTCTTTGAGAGGGGAGAAATGTATTTATAAAAGTCTTAAAAGGGCAAATACTTAAAACATTAAAATGAAGAACAGTTTTTTTCTAATTATGCAAACTATGACCTTATGGAAATACAAATACTGTACTGTATAATTAAAGGAAATACAAATAGCATAACATTTTAAGATCAACAGAACATTTATGTGTTAAAAAATGTGCTGATGTACTTTTTATCACTGCCAAAGTTTATTTTTTCTTTTATTTCCAACCATTTTATATAAAACTAGCTGGAGTACCCAGCATTGCCCGGGATTTCAAGAATGTTTGTTTACACATTATCCTCCAACAAACCTCTCCTTAGGCTGGCCTCACGAAAAGTGTGACAAATTTCCCCATCCACAGTCCTAAGGTCTTCGAAGGAAGTAGGACCGGTAACAGTGTAAAGCAAACTTCAAAGATAGAAGCATTCAAAATTTGTCGAATGTACAGTGTAAATGTGGCCAAGAGCTTCTGTTACTCTGATGCCAGGATGACTGTGTACTTCCTGCTTGCTGGATCGCACTATGAAATGCACAGCAACTACTTCCAGTTCCTTGTGCAGCTGTTGCCGGCATTCAGGGTCTCCAAAGGTGTATAAGATTCATCCAATCAGTTTTACCCTTCAGGGGCTGACAAAGGAATGAACCGGAATTAGCCTCTGGGCCTGATTCAGAGTTGGGGATAGAGAGAGAGATAGCACTTAACTGTGTACCTGGACAAACCATGTTGCAATGCAAGGGGTGCAAATACATAAAAAATTGTATGTAGGGTAAATACTGGCTGCTTTTACATGTAGCCCACAAATACTGCACAGCTTTATTATTACTCTACCATTTAGATATCAGTTTGGACACCTCCCTCCCAAATCTAAATTTTAAATCTGCCCCACCTGCAGTGCAGCATGGTTTCACCAAGATGATCAGTTCAGAGAGATATCTCTCTCTATTCCCAACTCTGAATAAGGCCCTCTGTGCATTCCATAGTGCGGTTCAGCAACCAAGGAGGTAGACGAAAAAGTTTGGTCGCCACTGTTGACACCATCTAGTTGTGTAAGCTGATGCATGAGCAAGTAAAAATAAAAATTTGTGCTGCAGAGCTGCGTTTTTGCATCCCTGTATAGTTGCCATCTTTATGGGCCTGATTGTAAATCAGTTGGATCTCTCCTCATGGATGCAGATAGCAATTTTTACCATATTCAGACTCATAATAAGCCTGGCTTAATATCAACAGTGGTTATAAATTCTAGAGATGTGCGCCGACCCTCGTGTGTTGGTTTTGGATCTGAATCTGGTTTTGTTTATTTTTCCTTGGTGTTTTGTTTTTCGGTTTTTGTTTTGGATCTGGATTTTTTCTTAAAAAATCATAAAAACAGCTAAGATCACATAAAATGGGCCTGTTTTTGTTCCTACAGTATTATTAACCTCAATAACATTTATTTCCAGTCATTTCCAATCAATTTTGACCACCTCGCAATATTATTTTTTTCATTTAGTTAAGGCCAAAAGGTTGCATCCAGCTAGCTGGCTGACTAAGCTAAGCGACACAGTGGGCAGCACCTAACATGTGGCAGTTCAGCTTACAATTTCCAACACAGATACAGTGTGTTATACAGTGTGGGTTGGATATACCAATAGTGCACTTACTGTGACAGTAGTGTCGGCAGAGCAGGGTTGCTGACGGTGTCCTCAGTGCAGGTTTGCTGACTGTCGGCAGTGCAGGGGTGTTCTCAATGCAGGGTGCTGGCAATGCCGGCAGTGTGGGGGTGCCAGCAGTGTCCTCAGTGCAGGTTTGCTGGCTGTGTCGGTAGTGCAAGGGTGGTCTCAATGCAGGGTGTAAGTGGTGTCAGCAGAGCAGGGGTGCCAATGGTGTCCTCAGTGAATGTGTGCTGACAGTGTCGGCAATGCAGGGGTGCTGGTGGTGTCCTCAGTGTGGGAGTGCCGGCATTGTCGGCAGTGTGGGGGTCGCTAACGGTGTCCTCAGTATGTGGGGCTGCATTGCAGGGGTGGCGGCAGTGTCGGCAATGGTGGATGCTGCCAGTGGAGGTGTCGGCAGTTTCAGCAGTGGTGGGTGCCGGCGGTGTCAGGCAGTGAGGGATGGTGGGCGCCATCTTCTTTTGCTTCCTGTGTGCATATTAAATGGGCTTAACACTGATTGGCTGAGAGCAGTGACAGATGGCTCTCTCAGGCAATGAGCGTTAAGCCCTCTCAATACAAAACCTCGCGACCCGACAGCGGCATCGCAAGGTTTTGCCTCGGGTGAGGTATCTGGGGCATGCAGGGTGATCCGAGTTTGGCTCAGATCGCCCAGGATTCCCGAAAGTCGGGTGGGTTCGGTTCTCTGAGAACCGAACCCGCTCATCAATAATAAATTCATACAGCATTTAAAAGGTACTGTAAACGCGAGAGCCATAGTAAATGATGTTCAGAGACTTAGATTATATTCTACAGAATAAAATTCCATAATTCCTTAGTATGTAGCAAAATGCATGTTATAAAATCAAATTATGAAATGAAACAAAAATAACATTTTAATATTTTTATTATTTACCTTGCAGATGGCCCAAGAAGAATGGTGTCCAAATCTGCATCTAACAATAAACCAAACAGTACAATGCTTTTATTAATCTTTGGTGTTTTAGGTATAGAACAATGAGAGATCTTGGCTTGTAAACTGTGGGCTAAATCCTTTTCTAATTCTGTACCTGACCTGTAGAGGGCGAATGCTATGCAAAAATTGTGTTTTTTAATTAATTAAAAATGAACAGTAATTAATTTTGATTTAACATTAGTTGCCTCCGCCGTGTTTTAATACGCTCGTATGTAAAATTTCACGATCTTGGCTTGTAAACTATGGATTTGTATAGAAAGACAGACAGAAGGACACATTTTCACTTTTATATAGTAGACAAATGTTGATATTTTTTGCAGCTACCCACTTTTAAATATTAGGTTATACTTATGTTGTACACTGGAAAATAGTAAAATAATTTTTTAATGTTTTGTTGATTATTTATCTGTTTTTGGTTTACAAAGGTATCATTGCTTTGATAGATGCACATAGGAATATTTATGCACATCTCAATATAAATTTTCATAATGTACTGTAGTATTTTTAATGTAATCTGTATTTTATTTAAGAAAAATATTAAAAGTCATTTTTAGTCTATGAATAGTTTGGACAATTACAGTCAATTCATTTTGGAGGAATACTAGGGTGGCATATCCTAACCTTTTCCTCTCTATGGGCACTGCCCCATCACCATTTCTTACTATGTTTGTAGATGGGGTAGAGGAATGTACTCCTCTTAGGAATTTTTCACCAGGCTGTGACATTATATCCCTGCACCACATATCCATCAAAATAACTAAATAGAGGGGACGCAGCTGGCAGCATTACAGGTAAGAACAGGGCCGCAACTAGGGGGGGCTAGAGGTGCACGTGCACCGGGTGCCGGATTGCAGGGGGTGAAAAAAGCTGACTCGAGGTGGCTTGGGGGCTGCAGATTCAGAAAACGGCCATCCAAAAATGGCCGCCGCCAAAGAGGAGACAAATGCTAGAGGTTCTTACTGGCCCTCTAGTGTCTGTCTCCTTCTTGGCGGTGGCCATTTTTAGATGGCCGTTTTCAGCAGATTCCATGCGGACTAGCCGTCCGAATGGACTCTGCTGAAAATAGCCATCCAAAAATAGCTGCCGCCTAGGAGGAGACAGAAGCTAGAGGTCCTACTGGACCTCTAGTGTCTGTTAGGCCAGTGTAATGCACACAGTGTTCCCGGCACTGGGAACGCCGCTGGCGCTGCCGGAAGATGCTGAAAGCTGCATCCTTTACCATGAAATCCCCTTGCAATGAGCATGAAACCCCATGGCAACGAGCATGTAACCCCTGGCAATGAGCATAAACCCCATGGCAACAAGCATGAAACCCCATGGCAACAAGCATGTAACCCCTGACAACGAGCAGGTAACCCCTGACAATGAGCAGGTAATTTTAAATTATTTAGAAGCCTTCCTGTGGGGTATAAAATGGTGTCGGGCAAATATGTAAGTGGCACTTTGGTAATAGGCATTACAGTGTATGGCATAATGTGTAATGGGCATTATGGTGTGTGGAATAATCTAAGTCACTATACCAGGGACATCTGAGTAGTGCACTACCTCATGGAGGAGCAAGGACAAACTCCAGGTACAGGAAGGGAGGGGGTGCAAAATTGCTGCCTTGCACCGGGTGACAGATATCCTAGTTTCGGCCCTGGTAAGAAGATGACAACTATTACACCTGGCTTCAGCGTTCAAAATATCGGGCACAGTAAAGAAAATAAAGACACAGAATACGTGACTTGTGTATAAGAGGTTTATATAGAAGTAGCTAGATATTTATAAAGAAGGCAATTCCAGAGACAGAGCATGGATTTGTTCCTCTTAATAACCTATGAAATGTGGAGAAAATGTTAAGGGTAACATTTTTTGTTCATATTTATTGTACTTTGTCTCTCAATCAATGCTTAGGGATAGCTCTATACTGTTTATTGGCTACTTGTGCTTGATAAAAAGTAGCTTTGTAAATGGCTTTACTGATTTCCAACCAGATTCTAAGTAGATTTGTTGTGGTGTCCTCACAAACAAAATGGATCTAAGACAGAGGTTTCCAAAGTCCACCATTACAGTTAACATTTTTATTATATCCATGCTTGAGCACAGGTGATTTCATTATTACCTTGGTCAATTTGAGTTAACCATCTGGATTCAAACATGCATATCCTTAAAACCTGGATTGTAATGGTGGAGTTTGGGAACCTCTTATCTAGGAGATTTAGATAAGTATCTTATACTGCAGCATGGACCGGGTTGATTTGCCTGTGGAAACAGACCAGTTATCCTGATGTACAGAAGAAATGGATGTCACATATTGCCCAAGAAGCTGGCTAATATATTCAGTCTGGCCATTGTGATGTGGATGATAGACCAGAGAAAAAATCATATTGAATCCTAATTTTTTATAGAAGAGTATGAAAACCGTTTATACCAAGATCCAAGATAATATCTTGCATACGAGCTCTATGCTATGTTTTAACTATATTTTGCTGCATATTGTAATGATTTACTGATTTAAAGAAAAAACTAGTAAAGATTACATTTTATTTTTGTGCACCCCATACACACCTCTTCACTTAAAATTGGTACTACATTGGTCTATGGTAGATCCCCCTATATAGCAATAGATATATGATAACACTCATTTTGTAATATTAGGGGATTATACTATTATGTTATTTTGAAAAATTTCCCCAGTGCAACAGAAATATTTATTTTTAATTTTCATTAAATAGCTCTTTTCAGTAGTCTATCTGTTAGCATGGATAAATGTAAAACATAAAACTTTATTGTTATTTAAGTCAGATAAAGGGAACCTTCAATCCATCATGTCAGACTTTTGTATATGCCAAGAATTGGACTGTATACAAGAAAAACACAAGATTTGTATGAAAAATGTATTTAGAAAATATAATGAAGTTTAAGATCCTAGTCCCAAAGATTTGTCAGAAAATCTTTAGTCTCTGAAATTGTTATTAATCAAACAAACAATGATCTGGTGGACAAAGCCACTTTTGAAAAACTATGTAAAACTAAATATGATTCCAAGGGGATTGCGACCCATGGTCTTTCCATCTTTTAATCTAGCAAATGACAACTTAAGGGAGGCCTGGGAGGAAACCTTATTATTAGACTTAATGAGGTAGGGTTGGCAAAATTTAACCAAGACAAATCAACATTAGGTTAAAGATTAAAAAAAAACATGAAACTTTGGACAATGTTTCAACAGACTTATGACAAACACAAAAAATAAACAGAACAATTTGATACAACAATAATGGATATGAAAAAAAGTTTTTAGAAGGAGTTCACAACTTATACTTCATGATTCAGAAAATTCTCTGAACTAAAAAACTTTAGGTGTAGAGTCCTGCGAAGTAGATGGATCCAAATGATCTGTCTATAATAGGCATAGGGTTTTTTCAGAAAAGAACAACAAGAGAACTAAGAGATGGTATAGTCACAAATACAAGAGGACAAGAAAGGGCAAGGAGATGAAAAAGAAAAGAGAGAGGCTGGAAAGAAGAAGCACAAGAACAGCAGGGACACGAGAGTTGGAAACTGTCCAAGTTACTCACTGGATTATTCATTTAACAGATCGAGTACTAATGAACAAATAAATCTTCTTGAAGATCAAAATAATTAACATGTATTCACACTGTCCCTTATGGTGTGTCCTTAACAGTTCTAAATTGAATCACCCAAAGTGATAAATAATTATAAATCTTACTCTTCAGAGTAATCGTGAGAAGTACAATATTCTTCTTAAAAAGAATCCTTTCAGATTGAGTTCAGCTTTAAAGAGAAAAACAAGAGAATCGCAAATAATAGTGCAACACTGTCTAATAAATATTTCGAAAAAATATTTTTCAAGGATGCACTCACAAAAATAGAATAAAAACAGGTATATATCCACCACAATAGGGGTTTTCCCTTTGATGTAGACTTGCTTCTAAGAGTATTTCAACCCAGGAATTTCTACTTTGTCAGGTGAAACTCTTAAATAGAAGCACATAGAATTGCAAGATACATAGTGCAATACTGTTGATAAAAACTGTAACAGAATTTTATTTGGTTGCACTCACATAGATAATCACATAAAATGCATATATCATCCAAACAAAGGCTTTCTTCAGTCACAACAGCTGGGCCAATACAATCCATCTAGGAGTAAACACAAGTGCCGTCTCTTGTCTCACCCTTTCTGGATCAATCCCAGATAGTCGTTCTTTAGTAGTTCTTAGATAAAAGTCACCAGCCTAATGCATTTCGGACAACAGTCCTTCATCAGAGGCATGGTGACAAGCAATAGAAACCCCCTTAAATACCCACCCTAAACATCACTAATTCATGACAGCTGATCCAGTTAAAGTCCGGAAATAACCATTCTGTAATCCAGGATCATGTGGAACGCAGTCTTCGACACTCCTGCATGTCACTAGGAAGCCAAACTCCGAGCATGTATTCTGACAGCCGGAAGTGACGTTCTGTACTCCCAATCATGTGGTCTCCTTGTCCGCGCTCCACCATGCGTTGATCTTTATTTTTGAGGGCCATTAAGGTGAAGGTTCTCAGTTATTCACAGGCTGCGTTGGTGATTTTGCACAATCTATATAGATCACTCTTTATATTGTAAAATAAATCTACTTAACAAAGGTTTATCCTTTTCTCCACAGAAAAATTTTAATCGCATCAAATGTGAATACATACTCCTCTTTCCGAGAAAACTTTTACCCAAAAAAATTCTTGTCATTGAAACATAATAGAGATGTTCAAGAAAATCCACAACTGTCTGTATTATCCAATTCATCAGAATGTAATCGTGAATTTCCTCCAAACTCTACAAGGTCTTTTGCTTCAGAGTCTCAGAATTCTCAACTTTCTGACTTTCTCTGCACAGAGTAATGTTCAGCATTAATGGCATTATAAGAGCTGCAATCAGAAAATACATATATCCCTGAGACTAATTCAACTAAGACACAACTGAAAAAGAAATCTACTTTCTGTCCAAATATCTCCTTGTCTCCACCAGTTAAGATCTACATGGAGCTTGTATCGAGGGACCTAGATCTTCTTTTATGGTCCAATACTAACTCTACACATCAGGATAATTTTACCAGAGGAGAAACAAAAGCTCTACAAGAGGCAGAAAACTAGCAAGATACCATATTAATGCTCTGAGACAAAGAAAGCAATGTACAGTAGTCTTGTGGACCAGAAGTACAGTATGTACGAAGTATATTGAAGAAAAAAACATTTGCAAGATCAAAACAGCTACAAGCTGCTACAAAATTGTATCACTTGCACAAGATACACAAAAAATTAGTCTAAACCACCAGGTAGACCTATTACATCAGGGATAGGTAGCCTGACCAAAATGGCTAGAATTTGTGTGGATAACCATCCGAGGAAATATGTAACAGCTTTTACCTTCTTATATAAGAGATGCCATGGATGTGCTAGTTAACTAAAACATGTGGCTAGCCAGTTGCAATGTAGAAAGTTTAATATACCAGCACACGATTATGAGATTGGTATAACAACAGTGAGATTATTCATTGGTATGGATGTCTTACAAGACCTCAATGAATTCATCTTAACACTCCTAGGATTTATCCTCACCAGAAATTTTTTTGAATGAAATTAATTCTTCTACCTCCAGATTAGAGGTACTGCAATGGGGACAACTTGTGCCCCCACATACACTAACCTCTACCTGAGGCTGTGGGAGAAGAAATTCATATTCAATAAGAACAACGGCATTTACACAGAGCTGCATGCCAGTATGCCAGCAGTTGTCATTTACCCTCTGTGATGAAAAGAGTTCTGAATTGAGAACTTTTGAGAACAAATATTAATTGCTCTAACCCCCATGTTTTTCACAATAGATGTAAACAACTTACCAGCAGATTCGAATATAGAGGGTATACAGTAGTAGATATATCATCTGAAAGGCCATTCAAGATGCCAACAAGTACACCATAGAAACACTTCTTTCTCCTAAACAAACAAAAGAACACAAAGAAGAAAATGTCAGATTCATTGGAACATTTTGTAAGGAGTGGAAGGCAATTCAACAAATCCTACAGAAACACTGGCATATATTACAAACATACAATGCTTTGAACTTTCTTTCAATATGTATCTCAAAGAAATAAAGAATAGAACATAGTGCAATATCATTTGTAAAAAGGTGTGGGATAATTTATTTTACACAATGCACTCACATAGTATTAAAAATACACACTTATAGCACCGCCAATATGATGCAATAATTTAGGGATCAGTTATGTCAAGGGTATTGGATAACCTTAGTCTGAATCAGCAAATGGTTGAAGGTCCCGGACACCAGCCCCCTCTTCGCACAGGTGTACCTAAACAACTAGGAGATAATGGAGATTACCACTTCCGGGAATGGACAGCACGGAAAGGGCGGGAAAATTCTGTGTATTGTAGGGAGGGTTGTGATTATTGGCAGTACTATTTAAAACCAGTCAGCGGGACCACTCACCACGCTTTTGATGAAGGACTATTCAGTCAATACCCCTGACATAACTGATCCCTAAATTATTGCATCATATTGGCAGTGTTATATGTGTGTATTTTTTAATAGAATGAGAGTGCATTGTGTAAAATAAATTACCCCACACCTGCTTACAAATGGTATTGCACTATGTTGTATTCTCTATTTCTTTGAGATACATATTGTAATAAAGTTCAAAGCAGTGTATGGAAAAAGTATGAAGGAGTACAAAAAGAACTCCCCCCAGGATAAAGTCTATTAGAATTTGAAAGACCTTTCTTGTCCATTTTAGAGTAATTGACATTCTATATATGTGCTACAATACTTGTTGAACATCGAACAGCACCTGAGTCGAACTACAGTATATACTTTGATGTCGTTCTTGTAAGGGAAAAATTAAAGATTCCCTTTGGTCTTCACTGGCTTGTTTGTTGCGCAAATTCAGAACAACTTTTGTATATATTCGTATTGCTCTTATAGATGTGCCACTTGAAAGGCATGTCAACCACATTTCAAGACAAATGTAAGAAAATGTGGACTATTGAGGATTACATCAACTGCCAATCTTCAGGCATAATCTACCACCTTGAATGTCCACATGGAAAAATGTATGTTGGCAAAACTATTAGACCTCTAAAAATTACTTGAGAACATTGGCTCTATAAAGAATGCATCTAGCAATCTTGCACAGTTTAGAATGATCACATCCATGGCAAGATATCCTCTGATAAACCCATAAACTGTATGGGGAATGCATAAGGAATCATGGGTAAATGACCTCCAGAAATCCACTCTGTCTGTGCTTCTCATTTGAGCTCATTAAAGTAAACATCTGCCATTCACTGGATGCACTGCTCATTTATATCTGGACCTCAAGCCTGGTACACAGTAATCGGGAGCTGGTAAATTGGTTGGTGGAGGTTTGCAGACCAAATAAGGATAAGGATAAACACTTCCTTCTTGCTATTACCTGCAGGATTAAATTGGCAATCAGCGAGCAGGCACACAATATAAGGATGAGCTGAAGGAATCTATCTTTCAATGCATATTAAAGTGACATTATTCACTCTGCATATATAAGAAACTATGGACATTATTAGCCAATCAGAAGCTCCCCATAAGACTAAGGGATGATATGATCGATGGACTTTTATATTTATGTATTATCCAAAGTTTTATAAGTAATACCATTTTCAAGCAGGTACAGTACCTGGGACTCATGCTATTTTCTATAAACAGAACTATTTTTATGTGAAAGCTTGCCATGTTTTCTGATATTTAGTTAATACTAAGTGTTTTGATTTGTGTGATAATAAATGTAATTTTTGATTATATACACCTAACTCTGCCGCTCAAGATATTTTTAAGCCATCACAACAGCTGCCCTAAGGGCCTCAAAGCATTTGTTCTGGAAAAAGTTAATCTAGGCATCAGAGGTGACAATCTTGATGGAAAACTCTTAAAAAGAAAGACAAAATTATTTTTCTAATGGGAAGTATAAGACCGAGAGATCTAAATAAAAATAACAACTACTAATCTTTCTTATAGATTCCAACCTTTATCAGATTTTCATCTATACTAGAAAAATTTATTATCGCTGAACCTTGATCTATAATATTCTATTATGATTCTGCTACTTAACTTATTGCATAAATATTTTCTATATACAATTAGTATCTTTCTGTATTAAAATCAATAACTACTATTTTTTTAAGATATTGGTATAGTCATGGTTCTCATCCGTTATATTTATGTCATATTTACTTCTCTAAGTTCCTTAAGACACTAATAATCAGTCACTTGTTCATTTTCTTCTCTTTTTTAATTCACTTTAATGTACTATCACAGTTTACTCACATACTCACCTAGCACTTTTGTTCACACTAATGTCACATTATTATTACTAATACTTCACTATTAAATATAAATATAACTTATCACACATTGTACCATCATACACTTATTATTTAATTAAAAATAAATATCTTACTTCTTTACGATATTTACATTTACATGGACAATAGGAATTACTTATGGACAGTTTATTTAGAAATAATTATTCCACATAATAGAATCTATAACCACTAATAACTTATAAACAAATACATTTTATTAATATATACATGGGCAATAGGAATTCGTTATTTATAAATAATTATTACACAAAATAGAATTTAATCACTAATAAATAATAAACACATAAAATTGAATAAAAAAATACATACAAGAATAGTAATTATGATACTAATTCATACAATAAAAAGCATAATATATAATTGATAACTACAAACATATTAATACTATTTATTTTGTGATAAATATAATTAAAGGACATAAATAAATCATGTAATCCAAATATAACAGATTTAAACTATACATTTTATTAGTATAGATGCACTATAAACTATAATTTAAGAATTCATTAATATCTTGTTGTAGTAGGCTACTATTATTAATTATTTTTATTACATATCTGTTTGGTGTAAATAATAGTCACCTCCATGGATTATAACAGTCTTTTTATTAACATGTTCAACATACACCATATGCAAAAATAATTAAACATCCCCTTTCATTCCCTACATTTTAAGGGTAGATTAAAGATTGAATTTATCCTAGGCAAAGGGATGCTAGCCGATGTAGGGTGGACACATACTATACTATTTTTATCCACACCTTCCCTATGACACAGTGCATGCTAATTGGCCACCAGATTTAAAAGGAATTCTGGTTCCTGGCTCCGGTTAGCCTCATCAAAGCAAAACAGTGAAACACGCAACTGGATATTGAATTAATGAATAGGAGATCTAGAGTGCATTTCTAATAGTTTCACTAATGAATAGGAGATCTAGAGTGCATTTCTAATAATTTCACTACACTGCAATATATTCTTGCTATTACTCAAAGACAATCTATGTGCTTGCAACCTAGAGTGTGTTCAGTCAACAATATAGTACACTCGCTAAGCATTAAACTCATTCATGTGTTCTCATATAAATATAAAATCTATTGGTAAGTCTACCCAATTATCGGCTGCACTAAATGAGGGGGCTTATTAATAACATTTAATCTACTTTTATTATATCAATATAATAACCGTTGGTCATTTATGATCACAAACTACTTTTGGACTAATTTGAGTGTACACAAACACAATTATTGAGGGTAAATCCCCAGTATTTTATCAATGTATGAGTCAGCAATACATATATAGAGTTCTCTTAAATTCAACATAATAGCAGATATTCTTACATGAACTATTCCTGGAGTTATTAGAGTAGCTAATATGTATGGGTACCTGCGTTAATACATTTGGTGTTCCAAATGAAGTAACATCTAAACAATTATTGAACTGTATTTTTACCCAGTGTAACAAATAGCTAGATTTTTTATAAGATCCAATATAATCTAGGTGACTTCTACTTTAATATAAGAGATACAACTAATTATCTACAGATCACTAACAAATACATGTATTAATTACATTATAATAATAGAAGATGACGTAGAGGCAAACAGTTGTAAATAATATTCGAATACTTTTTTAATTCACATTTTCATTATCTAATTCTATGTTTTTAATTATATTTCACTGCATAGTGTGATGATTTACTAGTTTTAAAAGAACTACTAAAGGTTAAATATTATTTTTGTGCACCCCATACAAACTTATTTTATTTCTTTATTTTTTTTCTTTGATTTAAATTGGTAGTTTAATCTGAACATCTTCTGCTAAAAATTATTTGTTTCAGGGAATGTTAAAGAGAAGGATGGGTCAATTATGTAGAGTTTTGTAGAGTTACATTATGGTTATTAGAAATGAATGTTAACTGACTTTAGGAAAATAAGAGAACAAGAAGGATGTGTGGAAAACTTTTGTTTTAGCTTGGTAAGAAGTTACAGTGTAGCAGAAGGAGATTAGTGTGCAGTCTCAGAGGTTTTGGATGTCTCTGATTGGGCTGCTTTTGAGACATGCATTTGGGAGGGTTTCCATTGTTTCTCAGTACCACAGACATGCCTACCACTTGATTGCACAATCAAATTTTTGAAAACTGTTGCTATTTTTAGCAATAACGTAAGTGGTCATATCAAAATTATGAAGTCATATAAATTCATTTGTTTTTTATCCATATTATAATTTAGAATTCTGGTGGCTCCTTTTACAGTGCTTCAATGTTTAATGATAATCTTTTTCAGTTCTTCAGGCACTTTGTCTAATTTATTCTAAAATCTTAATCAGTACTTTGCAACCACATTATGTAAAGTATGTTATTTTATTTCTAAAAATAAAAATAATTTCAGAAGATAATTACATTGAATGTCCTATGGCTTCCCATGGCATTGTATTCTCTCTCTCTGACACACACATGGAATCAGTATGATTTATCGACAGCAGCAGCCTGGCAGGGGTGAAAATCCCGATCGTCAATAGGTTAGTATTCACTAACCCTATTCTACCCCCTAACCCTAACCCTCCCTTACGGGTGTCTAACCCTAACCTCCCTCCCAAGTGCCTAACCCTAATCCCCGCCTAAGTGACTAAACCTAACCTACCCTTCCGCGCAGCCTAAACCTAAGTCCCCGGGGGGGTTCCTAACCCTAACCCCCCTTCCCCTAGCCTAAACCTAATCTCCTGGGGGATGCCTAACCCGAAGTCCCCACCGGGAGCCCTTAACCTAACCCTCCCCCCCACGTAGCTTTCCGCGCCCGACTTACCTTCGATCGGTAAGCCGGGTGTCGGGCTCCCGTCGTATGTCTAATGATAGGCATCGGGATTTCAATGCCTGTCATTAGTGCCTTGCCAGGATGAGACAGTCGGGAATCTGGCAGTCGGGATTATGTCCGTCGGCTTCCCGACTGCTTTCCCACACACACATGCAGGGTCATCATCAGGGGGTTACAATCGGGCCCGCTGCATGCTAATAATCTCACCTGTCAACTGCTTCTTACTCACAGGCAGATGTTATCTTGCAGACAATTTACTGACCTCACACAGGGGGTGAGTGTGAACCCGAGGATGTGCACAGAGGGTGAGCAGGGACTTGGTATGCATGCTGTGGTTTACCGGGGATGTGTGCGGAAGGTGAGTGGGGACTTGGGATGTGTGCAGAAGGTGAGCAGGGACTGGGATGTGCTAGGGGGGTGAGCAGGGATTGAGACTGGGGCTGAGTGAGACTGGTCCACTTTCTAGTAGGTATAATTAACTGAGGTCAGTAATTTTCCTCACCCAATGGTAGGTTATTTAAGTATTTATATTTAAAGGGCAACTAAGATAGATTTTACTATATTTTTATATTGACCTAAAGGATGTATTATTTAATAATCTTTTGTACCTGTATTGTTGGTAATATATGGGGTGCAGCTAAAATCTTGACATATATACAAAGAACCACAAAGAAAAAGATTAATATGCATAACACACTAGAGGAATATTAACTGTATTGTGGACCCAGTAGTAAAAATTGTGTTAGTATTATGCCATATATTCAAATGTTGTCCAATAAAGTGAAAAAAATGAAAACATAATTAACATTTATTAATACCATATAAAAAGGTTTGACACACCTATATAGTAAAATAGCTAAATATTTATTTTTATATTTTATTTTTAATTTTATTAAAAAAATATATAAAAAGTAGTGTTATATAGGTAGGAAATATGTGAATTAAAAAAGATTTGCAGTCATTTTGTTTGTGTTATGTTTGTTGTCATTGTAGGTAGCGAATTCAGGACTTCAACCCCCTTCAAAAAAATAAATATCAGCATCTTAATAGAAAAGATTCTTATATATCTCCCCCAAGATGTGTTTCTTTTGATAATTTGGAAGTTCGTGTTATTTTTCTTATTTAACAAAATCGAATAGTCTTATCTAATAGATTGCCTTATTACCTTGGATAAAAATTGCAGGGAGTCATTTTATTTTCACTTTAAAGGTAGCATATATGCCTGCAAGGCAAATAATTGTTCCAGAATCCCCTGGTACACATCTTTATAAATAATTTGGAGAGTTACTGAGCTGTAATTGGCTGTTAAGCTGCTACCACTTAAAAAGCTGAGTTTAAAGTAATTGTACTAAACGTCCAGAATATATATTCAGTTTTTAAGTAGGTAATTTATTTTATTATATAATTTTACAGTAATAAAATGTATATGATGATCACCTACACTGAGTATTTAACAATTTTATGTAATAACCCAAACACACTGATTGGATTCTCCTATCTGCTAGTTAATCTATTTGGTCTTGTGCACAGTATTTATAATTCGGCAAAGTATCTATGTTAGTTGGCTAGTTAGTTGGTTAATGTTGCCACACTGTATTCCTTGCTTAGCCGGGATGTAGTTATGAGACTGGCGGCCGCATGGCCATCAGTCTCAATCCCGACACAGGAATCCCGCCAAGGGACTTAACATAGGCGTAGAAATAGAGACGCCTATGTTAATCCCGACTCCAGAATGCCAAGAGGATGCCATACCGATCGTCCTCAGCTGGGTGTAAGTATACAGTTAGCCGGGGATGGGGGGTTAGGTTTAGAGACCCCTGGGGGATTTAGGGTTAGGCACCCACTGGAGAAGGTTAGGGATAGGCTAGGGGAAGGGGGGTTAGGTTTAGGCACTGGGGGGGAGGTTAGGGTTAGGCAGCCCCCAGGAGGGTTAGGTTTAAAGTGCGGGGAGGGGGTTAGGTTTAGGCACTAACAGGGGGAGGTCAGGGTTGGGCACTAGTAGGGAGGTTAGGGTTAGCCACCCCTAAGGGAGGGTTAGGGTTAGAGGGGGCAGAGGGTTAGGGATAATATACTTACCTGCACTGTTGAGATTTTGAACCATCGGGCTGCCAGCGTCGGGATTTGAACCACTGGGCTGTAGTCCAGCGGTCATTCATACTGATTCCACTTGTCAGCACAGAGATTCTAATGCTGTTCAGTATTCCATGACATAGGTTAACCTCGCTGTTTGCTTTGTCAAAGCTCTGTGTTTACTGTGGGGTGCATCTACATTTACACTATTGAAGCTAAGAAGACAGCAGAGGAGAAGAAGACATTACAGCAACAAGAGCTGAAAAAGGAAGTCCTGGCACTAAAAGGGTACTCTTCACAAAAGAGCATGCCCCTGCCCCCTTGCCCGCCTTGCTCAAAATGCATTGAGATCAAATGAGTATCCGGGGCTGGGCAAGCTGAGGATCAAAGATAAGCAACACAGATCTTTTTTTGGAAGGGCTGGCAAAAAGGGCATGCCATGTAAAAAAAGTTCCCAGGGTTGCCCCACTGTGCCTGCGTGGGACAGCCACATCTGGAAAGCTTCCAGTTGAGCTTTCTTAAACCCTAGACCACTAGGGTAGGTGGTGCTAGGCCATGGCCATATGTAACCCCAGAACAAGGCCTCTGGCTATATTTTATTTGGGGCAATAGGCCTTTGGCACACTGAACACTAGGCATTATAGTTATAGCTATATGTGTGTGCAGAAGCCAGCATAGGGGGTGCCACAATGGGACCTTCTCCCTCAACAGGTTATGAACTACCTCTCCAACCTCCAGGACATAGACTACTCACATGAGCCCCCAATTAGGTGAGCACTAGCCCTGAGCCTCAATGGGCATTTTGCCCTTCACCAGGGCATCAGTAGCCAGTAGGCAGACATTAGCCCAGAGGTCATCAGAGAGCATTAGGCCCTAAGTATAGGTACTTTCCCAGACTGATAGGTGGCAGTTCCCCCCAGAGCAGACACCATCACCGTCACCCTTGCACAGCAGCCCTCAACCCCTCCTTCTTTCCATTAAGGTCCCCCCTCTTACCCTCAGCATCTCCCTTTTTCTCCATCAGTGTTCCCCATTCTCCCCCTCAGTATCTCCCCTTCTCTCCATCAGCATCTCCCTTTCTCTCCTTAGCATCTCATTTTCTCTCTTTCTGCTCCCCATCTCTCTCAGATTCTCCCCTTCTATCTTACTAAGCATTCTTCCTTTCCCACAGCACACTCCCCTTTCTCAATCAGCATCTGCCCTTCTCTAGCTCAGCATCTCCTGTTTTCTCCCTCCTTCCCCATCCCCACCCCCAGAAGACCGGAAGAGGTGGATGAAGGAAGACAGTAGATGCCGGGTAAAGCTAGATGACTCCAAGACAACTAATTCCTGGTGGCAAAGAGCAAAATAACTAATATTGGCCCCTTTGCTGTTCAGTTGAAGTCAGGCAAGAGTCAAGTAGCTGGTGAAGTCAAGGCAGTTCCGACAGGCATTAGAGTATCTGGCACATTACAAGTTGAGGAATAGCACTGACTACTGCTGTAAAGGGTCGGCACAGAGGGTACTCTTCTGTGCTCACAAAAGTTGGCAGAGAAGTTAAGATCCCAGTGGACATCACCCTAGACCACCAAGATGTCAAGTGTTGAGCTCATGGGCATGCTAGGGCAGTGATGGCCATTGAAACCTCTACCATTGATGACCGATGGTTTTAAACAATTGGCAGTAAACCATTGATGGTTTAGCCATCTATGGCTAAGTGCTGTGCATATGTGCGTGTATGTGCAGACCGTGGCCATAGGACCACCACTGCTGATGTTTTCTCAACATTAGTTGGCACCATTGATGGTTTAGTATCAGTGCCATGCCATTGTTTGAAAAACCCCTCTAGCCATTTACCATAAATCATGGATGGTTCTCTTTACTAGGGGAGTGGCAACGAGGGGCACACTTAAAAGTGTGTCTAGGGCGCTTAATTGGGTAGGGTTGGCTCTGTCCCCATTGCAGAGTAGTCAGCCCTATCACCTACCAATCTGCACAAGAGCCAGATCCAATCACCTAACCCCACCCTGCACAAAGCAGCCAGTACTGATCACTTATCCCCCCTGCACACAGCAGCCAGCACAGAAGCACAGATCACCTCCTTCTCTCCCTCAGCATCCACCCATCTCTTCCTCGGTGCTTTCCCCTATTTTTGTTCAGCCCCCCATCCCTCAATGTTCCACCTCTTTCCTTAACATCCCCCCTCGTCCTCAGTGTCCATTCGTTTTCTTCAGTGTCTGCTCTTCTCCCCCTCCATGTCACCCATTCTCATCCTCAGTGTCCCCCTTCTCCCGCAGTGTCCCCTATTTTCTCCCTCAGCATCCCCCCTTTTCTCTCCCTGTGCATCCACCATCTCTCTTCCTTAAGTGTCTGCCCTTATTTTAGCTTTAAAAAAGCCATGAAATTCCAGAGACAAAAACGTTATGGTTTAGCATGTCCTTCTTACATGTAATCTGACATTTCAGAAAACTACTGAATTTCTACCATTTAAACTAAAAAAAGCAATAAAATTCTTATCATTAAGGCTGACGCCTTCATGGACATGTTCCTTTCACAATACAAATATGGCATACCATCACACCCTTTGGTCAACTGCAGATTCAGCTCTCATGAAGTGAGATTGCTGTCACTCACAAAATGTTAGATTTGCTAATTCACAGATTTGTGTACTCACTGTAATACACACATGCAGTCTATGCAACTAAAGGTCTGAAACATTATGTGGCACACCCATCCTATGCAGTACCCATAATCATTCTACTCTGTAACTCCCACTGAGTTACCACAACCATCCCACTGGGTTCCAATATCCCTCTTACTCCCTACATCCATCTCAATCAGTATCCACATTCAGCTCCCACAAACATTCTGCTTATTAGCCAAAACCACGACACTTAATCTAATGCTCAGTCTACACATCCATCTCCCCAAAGCCAACCTCAGTCCCGACATCTAAGTCCATACCCACACCTTAAGTGCCATTCAGATTTCAAAACACCAACCCTGTTCCCACATCTTACTCTCATTCTCACACTCATTACCCTAAATTCCACCTTCTCACACATCCCAACAGCACCACATCTGATTCAGTCCTTCCCAATCTGTCACATTACCTCATCTTCTAGTCAATTACCATTTCTATTGTTTGTCAGTAGCATTTGCATTATTGTAATCTAGCCTGTAGTAATAATTTCCCAGCAGCTTCTGATATAGATGCCAATATTGGAAATCAATATTGCCTTTCGAAGAACCTAA
The DNA here is from genome assembly GCA_031769625.1 of Taudactylus pleione. Classification (NCBI taxonomy): domain Eukaryota; kingdom Metazoa; phylum Chordata; class Amphibia; order Anura; family Myobatrachidae; genus Taudactylus; species Taudactylus pleione. Next base: position 14,817,403 of record JAUIMM010000052.1, on the reverse strand, counting down.
TTAGATGCATGCACTGCTTATTGCTTCTTATTAATCAATAGTTTAATTCTGGAAGCCATTCAGATATGCTTAAAATCTTTGGCTTAGAAAAAAAGATAAGATGTTCTGCTTGAGATTGTGAACTGTAGCATATATAGAGAATGTATCAGAATGCCCCAGACATCAAGCCAAGGACTAACTACAGTGCTTGTGTTTCCCCTAATAACTGTATCATAACATGTATCTTTATATCATGTGATGTGATTTGTTCATTCAGTAAATCTGCCCAGTAACTTAAAGTATAAAGGAACCGATTCAGTAAGGATCGCAACTGCTAATACGCACGCAATTGGCCAATTGTTGTGTTCTCGGCATGCATATGCATCTCAATGTGCTTGCACGAACCGGCCTCTGCGTTAGGGACAGCGATCACAGAGACTACTCAGACCGATTGCAGAGTGATTGACAGGAAGTGCCATTTGTTGGTGGTGATGAGGGAGTGGTCGGCGAAATGCAGACGTGCCAGTGCGATTGAACGTTGTTGCAGGGCGTGCATAAATTAGCCACTGCGATGCCATACGCAGCCTGAGGACTCATAGTGTGCGATGAAGTTAGCAATCCCTGAGTAAGGTTAGAGCTTACAAGTGTGCATGAGGCTGCGATGGTACCAATGGTTTCACAGTCTTGCTAAACATTACGGCTGTGTGTATGGTAAAGTGGGTGTCCTTATGTAGTGCTGTGACGGCATAGCGATCGCAATGGATTAGCATATTATCGCAGTGAGACTGCGTACATATTGCTATAGCAATTGCAGTTGCGATCGGTAGTGAATCAGGCCTAAAGTGAGTATGTAAACACCATTTGGCGGTTAGTCCAGCATTTCCTTGAACTGTCCTCATGCTGCATGATTTTCTTGCTATTTTGCAATTAACAAGCATTTAATTTTGGATCTTTGGCATATTTACTTCATATATTTTATTTGCTAAGAATATTGCCATAACAGGTGCAGTAAATAACATTGATTATCTCATTACAATGGCACCTGTTAAGGGGTTGAATATATTAATAGAAAGAAAGAGAACACTCAGTTCATGAAGTTGATGTGTTGGAAGTATGAAAACTGGGCAAGAATAAGGATCTGAGCAACTTTGACAGGGGACAAATTGTGATGGCTAGACGACTAGTTCAGAGCAGCTCCAAACAGCAGGTGATTGGCTGCCGGTCCACCAACTCTTATTGCCTCCCGACCAGCGTCGTTGTTTCTCCATGTCTGCCTGTAATAAGTTGGCGGGCCAGCACTAAAGCAACACCCTGTTGTCACCCTGGCCCCCCTCAGCAGCCCTGACTGGACCAGCCCACCTTGTGTGCATCACTGGGTGCAGGGGGAGCGGCGAGCCACAGAAGCAGCCAGGGCACCATAGCAGCCGCACTCCTTGCACCCACGATAGTTATTCAACTGTTTGCATGTATGTTATCAAACAGTGGGGTCCTTTTCACGATCAATGGAGTGGGGCTATAGGCTAGGACAATCAAACAAATAAAGGCTATAGGTGCACTTCAGGGTCCAGTCTTCAACTTGGGCAACGCCGGGTATCTCAGCTAGATTGTAATATGAACAGTGTGGCAACATAGTAAGGTTCTGTAACAGCTGTGAGAAGGTTGGTCTGTCTAAATGCATATTTCCACTAATAACCATTTAAGTTATTATATTCATGGCTCTTTCCGTGACTGATCTGTATTCTATTTTATCTGTCTTCATACTGCTGAACCTGCCATGAGATCCTACTAATGATAGTAATAATAGTTAATAATAATAGGAGGCAGAGACAGTGAGGTCTCACTACTTATGAGTATAGAATCCTCGATTGAAAGTGTCAGCACCCATACAGCCAATCCCAAGTGTTTTCCCAATCAGTCTGTGAAAATGTAATTGTAAATGATGTGGCTCTAAACCATAAAGTTATAGCGCACACATATTCCACAGTGCTTTACAGAGAATATTTCAGTCATTCACATCAGTTATGTTCCCTATCACATGGACACACATACTAGGGTTAACATTTTTGTCAGAATCCAATTAATCACTTAACTGGCTAATATTTTTTCCAAAAATATCCCCAAAATTGTTGATTTTTTTATTATGAAATTATGTAAATAATAGATATTTAAACCCGATTCAGTATAATTTTATTAACAAATATGCAGATTTGTTAATACAATTATACTGAAAAAGGGTTAAATAGCTCTTATTTACAAATAAGAGCTATTAAAAATCAACAATTTGGGGAAAATTAATGAAAAAAAAAGTGTTATATATATAATATAGAATGCAGGGAACAACGGAAGGCACTCCTGCAGATTAGTAGTCCACAACTTTAATATATATATATATATATATATATATATATATAATCCACTCTGTCTGGCACTCCAAATAAAAGATACACAACGTGCCCGGTGCCCTTCCTGGGTAGTGGTAATATCAAGCAAATGAATGGATGGCACTCGTAGCTTTCATAATATGTGAAAATAATACGCTAAGACCAGCAAAGGGGCGGTGTGGCCCCGAAACGTTGGTCTCTTTTCCAGCCTATGGAATAAATATCACTCATCATCTGCTTTCAAGTCTCAGAGTGCCACTTCTTCGTACAGTATATTTTTCTCTCACTAGGAGGCACCTGAGCATTTTTTGGACTGTGGATTCATATGAGTGCCGGACTATTGTCTATATATATATATATATATATATATATATATAACTCCAGAATCTGGCCATGGTGAATGTGGCCGGGTGCCCTGCACAGCAAGCCCCAGAACCAGGACCGACCGCATACAATATCCACAGGGCGGCACTCCGTACAAAAACCAGAACAATAGTGTTAATACTGCAACATTTCAGCGCTTTATTGTGTGCTTTTGTCAAGCATAAGATACAAAAATACAGAATGCAGGGAACAAAGGAAGGCACTCCTGGAGATTAGTAAACAACTTTAATATATATATATATATATATATATATATATATATATATCATAAACAATTTATAACAATATGGGTGGGGGGGGGAGAGAAGGGGGGGCTTGGCTGCTGGCCGATTCTGCCGCCTATTGCAGCCACCAGACAGTGAGGCCCCTGAGCCTGGGCTGCAGGACAACTGTTTTCCTCCAGCTGATGATTGGCCATACATTGAGTAGTACTGTATATAACTAACAGGACTGTTTATTTTTATCATAACTGTTGTATTTTGTTGTTCTTTTTTAACCTTACTATTTTACCCACTGTAGTAATATTAACCAATGCAACAAATAAGAGTGTATGGAATGGAAAAGGAAAAGCTTTTAAACTAGTGCTTATAGCAGATTTAAACTGGTATGCAATTAGCTTTTGAACCACTTACTGCCACAAACTGATTGATAGTTCTGTATCTTTTATTGAACAATTCCAAACAATGCACAACAAAGTTATTATTCTGCTTCATGTAAGCTAGCTGAGAAGCTGCAGCCATCTACTGGCAGCATCAGAGTATTACATATCTATGTATAACAAAATAACTCCTCAATGCTAGATCTTAGGTTAAAAAAAAAAAAAAAAAAGAGCAAGCATACAGTAGTATGCATTTGGATTGTACAAAAGCTTTCATGTATGTTTCAATTAAAAGTATAACTCAAGAATGTTTTAATTTCCATAATCCACAGCAAGTCAGAAGTTGTCATTTTGCAAAAAGGCTGTGTAGCGTAAAATGCATTTATGTTCTGCATCAAATTATTATTATTATTATTATTATTATTATTATTATTATTATTGTTATTATTATTATCATTTATTTATATGGTGTTCCGCAGCGCCTTAAAAAGTATATAAACAAATAGGTGACCAAAAGCTTACAGTGTAATACAATCCAATGCAGGACAAGGACATGGATATTATACATTTCTACATTAGCGACCATGACGGCCACATAAGCAGCAAAGCAAAGCAACTAAGTGTTAGGTGCCCTAGTGGGGAGTAAGAAGTAGATGAAAGTAAAGAAGGGAGAAGCACAAGAGGGTAGAGGGCCCTGCTTGTAAGAGCTTACATTCTAAAAGGGAAGGGCAGACAAACAGGTCTGACACAGATGGTGTAGACGGGGAGGAAGGAGCATATAGCAGCAAGTTAGGATGAGAGAGAGATTTACTAAATCTGTTTTTTTTTCCGCTTTTTTATTTGCAGTATGTAAACACACAAATCACGTTATATATCAAATGCCAGGATCGGAATTTGCAATACTCATTTTCTACACATGGAATGTGTACAAATAGCTTCCCTTAGCCAACTACTACATGCTCTCCTCTTACCTGATCACTTCATTTCACTCATAAAGCCCTCAAGCACTCACCCCCCCAACCACACACACACATTTCCAACCTCACCTACACCCACATCCTTCTCGCCTCCTCCGCTCAGCCAGTAACTGTTCCCACTCCTTCTCCCTGATCTCTTCTTATCATTAAAGCCTTCAGGACTTCTCCCACACTGCGCCTATCCTCTAGAATTACCTACCCAATCAATCAAACTTTTGCCTTGCCTCTCAGCATTTAAATATACCATAAAAGCGCACCTTTTCACTGACCCCTACCACATCTCCTCCTAAGTCTACAAACTTTGCACCCCACTTCTCTGACCCCTTATGCCCTCCCTAAGTCTCCCCATTGCCCTTTTAGAATGTAAGCTCTTGCAAGCTCTCTCTTCGTGTCTTGTTAAGCAGCTATGCATTTTGTGGGTTGTAGTTATGTATCTATGTCGATTTTCTGTATTATCTGTATATGTAGATCACTGTATAGCCATGTCATTGTATATGTTATTTATGTATGGCGCTACTCTTGTGGCCCTTAGAAATAAAAGATGCTAATGATATAATATTAAGATGTGTTGCAATACCACATCAGAGCCGTAACTAGACTTTTTGGTGCCCTGTGACAGAGCATCGGCGCCCCCCTATTTTTCAAATGGGGACAAAATACACCCGAAACAGGGGCATGGCCTCATGGGGAAGGGCCAGGGAAAAGATGGAGAGGCCAGGAGATGCTGGGATAATATAAGAGGAAGCCACAAGTGAGAAAGATTATAAACAAAAAATTGAAAGGCTCAAACAGCGCCCCCTGCCCTGCAGTACCCTCTGCGGTGGCACAGGTCGCACTACCCTAGTTACAGCCCTGCCACACGTCAAACTATATATAGTTCTCATAGATGTTGTTTGAGTTACTCACCTGTCTGAAAAAAAAAAAAACATATTCCAGAATCTAGCCTACTTAGCATCGAGCACGCTCCTCTAGGTTGGTCCAGAAAAAAGTATTGGGCCCCCACACCTAGATCACACTGACCTACATCTGAGGAGCCCTCCGTTGATCACTAGGTTTATCATAATTTTCAGCTCTGAAGGAAGAGCAGTGCATCGCCATCCGCTCTTTGAATGACCTCTGTGTCTTGGCCATGTATTGGAATCCACAAGAGCACATAATGATATAAATAACAATTTAGGTGTAACATGTGACTATGTATTTGATATGATATATTTTTCCACTGTGTGGGCGATTAATCTCATACCAGTCTCCAAGAACTGACATGTGACACAGTTTGGGCATTTGTAAAATCCAGGGGTCTTAACGACCAAAATATTTCCTTCTTTTTGTCTGTCTGAATCAACAAGAATTTTGTTGATTTGGACAGATCCAAGTCGCAGTTCTGATCGTCCTGTGGTTTTGGAATTCGGATTTTAAATCTGAATTTCGGATTTTGGATTGCAGAAATTACATGATTTTAGCTGTTTTTAAAAACTTTTTATAAATGTTATTATTAAAAAAAAACAGAATAAAAAAAAAAAAAAAACTAAACCAAAACACTTGAGGGAAGTTTTGCAAAACCAAAATCCAGATCCAAAACCAAAATCAAAACATGGGGCTCAGTGCACATCTCTAGTTAGAATAAAGTATATTGGCTGATATAAAGAAGGCCTGGCAGAAATGATTGAACTTCCAGGAGTTGTTAAAATCACATAATTTGGGCCTTTTTTTGTACCTACAGTATTAGTAACCTCAATAACATTTATTTCCAGTCATTTCCAGTCAACTTTAACCACCTCACAGCTCACAATATTGATTTCATTTAGTTTACGGCCAAAAGGTTGCATCCAGCTAGCTGGATGATTAAGCTAAGCGACAGCAGTGGGTGGCACTAACATGTGGCAGTTCAGCTTACAACATGGCACAGAGTGGCACTGCAGTGGTAGACATGATGGCAGTTTAATAGACTATATGACCCCTAGGAAGTTTAAAAACCAAGAATGTTTTCCTTAACTAGATCAGAGGCCCGACAGAGTTGGAATATGTTTATGGACTGAAGGCAGGGAAAGGATGGAAGGATTGATTAGTTTTTCATTCATTTAGTTTAATGTTTTGATTGTTAAAAAAATGATGAGAGAAGATCAATCTAGGATCAAGTTTTTCAGTTCCTAAAAGACATCTTTGATCTGGAGGAGATTTTCTAATTTTTATACATCTAATAGAGATAAGGTGGCCTTGCTCGTGGATGTGCTGCTAAAACATACTGTAAACAGACTTTTACTTTGTACTCAGGGAGGTTGTTAGGGATAATGGGACCAATATTTGCTGTTAACATCAGACGAAAGCAGCCTGTAGTTCTCCGGCCGAACTAGAACTCCAAACATCTGTGATGTTTGCTGGGTCTACTGGAAGTTATTTGTCAACAACAGGTGGCGTGCTTTAGGTTACCTCAGCCTGCTTTTCGCATTGTATGTACCATGTAAATATGTATGTATGTGACCAATATACACAACTAATTTTTGTATTAAATGTATTTGCACGTTATTGCACACATCCTGGAAGAAAGATGCTCTGTGCTGCTGCTCATATTTGCCCACCCCATCAACTTAGTGGTTCAGAATATTTTTTTTTTAAATGAAAGAGGCATACAGGAGATGCTGTCTGTGGCCATTACAATTTCTGGACATTCATAAACTATAAAATTAAAAATATTAGGCAGCAATGCCCCAAACAGCACATAATGCAAAGAAAAGAGGTGCAAGATGGAATTGTTCTTGGGCCCTCCCACCCACATGTTGTATACATGAAAAAGGACATTCACAGTTTAACAATCCAACCACTTCAGTGACAGGGACTGCCACTTATGGCTGAAATGATTGGTTTGTTTGGGCCCTCACAAAATAAGCTGCCAATGCGCAGTGGACATTGGTGGCAATGATCCCATACACAAACTGGCTTTACAACATTACAACATAGGTAAGTTTAGATGTCGTCATAGTCATCATCATCATCATCCCCATTAGTGTGTACATCCTCTTCTTCACACTATATTTATTTGTCCCCGCTGGCATCCACTATTACAGGCGCTTCTGTATTTTTTTACTTAATTGCTGGTAAAGGTCTTCCTCGTGGAAATTGTAATTCATTTTGATGAACATAATCTTTTCCACATTTTGGGAAAGTAACCTCCTATGCTAATCACTGACAAGGTTCCCATCTGCGCTGAAAACTCTTTCAGAGTACACACTGGAGGGTGGGCAACTTGGGTAAAGCAAAGCCAATTTGTGTAAGGGACTCCAAATTGCCTCTTTTTGCTGCCAATAGTTAAACGGACTATCTGACATGCCTATTTGGATGCTATCCCTAAAATAATCATCCATCATTCTCTGACTGGTGACCGTATCAGACAAAGTCACGGTAGACATGTCACTAATTGTAGGCAGTTCTTTCAGACCCAACCAGATGTCATTAGGTTTTGCTGACTGATCTGCATCACCAGCAGTGGGTCTCTTAGGAAAATTTAGTTTTTCCTGGCAGCCGCAGAAACTGAAGGAGGAGATGCTGCCATGTCACATTCCACTTGAGCTGGCAATTTTTTCATCAACAGCTTTTTACATCTCTTCAGATTTGTGTCCATCAGAAAGAAAGACACAACATATGACTTAAACCTAAGATCAGGTATGGTCGCCAAAATATAGTGATCTGATTTCAAGAGATTGACGACCCTTGGATCATGGTGAAACTAATGAAGGGCTTGATCTACAAGTCCGACATACTGAGCAGAATCACTCCATTTCAGCTTCTCCTTCTGTTTCTCCAGCTGTTTTTGCGAAAGTCTGATTAGGGGAATGACCTGACTCAAGCTGGCAGTGTCTGAACTAACTTCACGTGTGGCAAGTTCAAAGGGTTTGAGAACCTGCACAACACGGAAATTATTCTCCACTGTGCTTGACTAAGGTGCATTCCCGCTTCTTTCCCTATGTCATAGGCCATTGTGTAGCCTTGGATGGCCTTTTGCTGCTCCACCATCCACTGAAGCATATAGAGGTAAGAATTCTACCTAGTTACTGCCTCTTGTTTCAGCTGATGGCAGGGCAAATTCAACAGTACTTGCTGGTGCTGCAATCTTCGACACGCAGTTGCTGAATGTCAAAAATGTCCTGAAATCTTTCGGGCCACCAAGAGCATATCCTGCTTGCGCCTGTAATTTTAAAAAAAATGTTGCACCATCAAATTAATTGTGTGAGCAAAACATGGGACGTGTTGGAATTCGCCCAGATGTAATGCTCTCACAATGATGGCATTGTCAGAAATCATAAATCCTGAGGAGAGTCCAAGCGGGGTAAGCTATTTTGCAATGATTTTTCTAAGAGCTTATCAGCGGTGTGCCTCTTAATGAAACCGATGATACACAGAGTAGCCTACCTCTGAATGAGCTGGCATTTGTTAGATGCTGCTACTGCTGTTTGCACTATTGGAGGCAATACACCTACCCAGTGGGCTGTAACAGTCATGTAATCTTTAGTTTGCCCTGTCCCGCTTGTCCACATATCTATGGTTAAGTGGACTGTGGGTACAACAGCATTTCAGAGGACACTAATAAGGTTTTTTTTTATGTCCTTGTACAGACTGGGAATTGCTGTTCTAGTGAAGTGGAATCTGTAAGGCAGGGCCATAACTAGGGTAGTGCGACCAGTGCCATGGCACATGGCACCGCAGGGCATGGGGAGCTGTTTGGGCCTGTCAATTTTCCTGTTTATTATCATTCTCACTTGTATCTTTTATCCCCAGCATCTCCTGGCCTCCCCATCTCTTCCCTGGCCCTTCCCCATGAGGCCATGGCCCTTTTTCAGGTGCACTATCTTATATATATGTATTTAAATAATGGGGGAGGGGGTGCCAATGCTCTCTCTGGCACAGGGCACAAAAAAGTTTAGTTATGGATCTGCTAGAAGAGACATGGTAGCGGGGAAACAGGACTTCAATTAACTGTCTAAAACCCACTAATGCGTCCAGTATCCGCATTAATGGCGGATACTGGACGCACATCTAATACCAGCATAGCTGTGCAACTGGGGTGCCTGCTGTCATACTTGTTCCCCCTTGCAAAGGATTGCTTGACAGTCAATTGTTTTGTTAAACTGCTAACAGTAGTCTTTTCCTGGTCCCCTTCTGGGATGAAGATCCACTCACAGCAGCAGCAGCAACAGGCGTAGCACTTAAGGATCCTTCTGAGGAATCACGGGTAGGAGAGGAGTCAGTCATGCTTATGAAATTAGATGCAGCAGGACTACTTCCGATCACATTGAGGATGTTGATGATGCAGGTGTTGGTGGTGGAGATTGCAGGCGCTTGTATCTAACAGAGAGAAAGGAGCAGCTAGGTGACGCTGGACTGATTGTTACATTTTTAGCCAAAGTTTCTGAATTTTGTAAACACTTTGGAATTTGATGAATGTGTTGAAAGTGACGTAACAGGGAGGAGGTTTCTGGATGGTTAAGGTGCTTACCTCTATTCACTCTTGCTTGGCAAACGTTACAGATGACTTGACAACTTTTGTCCGGATATGGGTGGAAATAATTCCACACATGAGAAGCTGAATTTTTTTTCTTTTGCCCCCGCATGACAATGGGCTTTTTCATACCATGGACAACAACTGTTGCCTGATTTGCACAAACAACATCCTCTGCATCAACATCCTCATCATCCTTGTTAGCGCCAACTACAGAAATATCCTCCTCATCAACCTGGTGCAATTCCACAGAAACACCCTCGATTCTATGTCAGCATGTTGACTTGTGCTGCTCATCCCCACATTTGCAGAGGGCACACAAATGCTGTAAGGAGGATCCTCTTCAAGTATAGTATTAGAAAGGTCAGGCTCACGCATGGCAACTGCGGACACACTTGGACTCTTTATGACTTTTCTGAGCACACAGTTGGTGAAGGGCTTATGTCATCATAATATGCAGAACCACCAGTCATAAATAAAGGCCACTTTGTGTAGTAAATGGCATATTGCCAATTTTTTGTTTCTCTACAGCTAACTTAGCTTTTATTATTTTTTTCTTTAACGTGCTGAATCAGGCCCTATATACAGTAAGTAAGTGCAATGACCATACTGCAGTAGTATAGTCTTCTATAAAATGTTTTATTTTTCTATATATATATATATATATATATATATATTATACACCAACAGGTAATTTCCTAAGTAAAGTTACTGGTCTACTTTAATATTGCCTTTGCCTTTTTCTTTATGTTATTGTATAGTAGACCTAAACATTTTCTCTTAATCATGGTCCACTTGCACTGTATATTAGTTACTCTAGTTATGCAGTTCTACAATATGGTTACATTAGGTATGTAAAGCCACACACTTGATGAAGTTTATGATGAAATGTGTCTGGAAACTGTGTTCACGGTGAGATAGACATCAAGTGAGGACAGAAGAGACTGTTGGAGACCCGTCACTTGTGATTCCGACCATGATGGTAGATTGCATAACAACTATATGGCAGTTTTAAATTTGTAACTTTAAATTTATTTGAGAATAAAAGTTAGACTTCATGTATAATTGTGGCCTCCGTATGTTTGCACCTTGGTGATGAAATCAACAAAGGAACCTTTATTTAATGGATCAGTTTCCAGTCTCTTCAGCCATATTGTAAATATCAAGTGGCTCTTCAGATAAGCATACTATCAGGTACTGTACATTTCTAAGTATGTTTTCTTGCACCCTTTTATTGATCAAAAATTTAAAATTTCTATTCTATTAGTCCCTGTGGGGCTTCCTGTCTCTATTCCATCTTTTAGAAGATTTATTCCATCCCTTTGTGTTTTTAACTTGAAGAAACCCATCTAACCATTATAAGAAAGAGATTTCCCACTAGGTGAATTAGCAGAGAAGATTGATCAATATTTGTTATAAAGTATGCAGTGGATTATTCCATCTTCATAATATCCATTTTAGGCACTATACAATCAGGCCTCTGATGTTTCATTCCTTTGATCAAATAATGCAGTGTATTCCAGTTTACCTTACGGCATTCCACCTTCAAGTTTCAGTTTCAGTGGAATTAGATTTTAATAGAATGCTAGGCATAGTGTCATCAAAATGGAACATAAGTATTTTCAGTAATCTGTCTTATCAACTTTCCCAGCTCTGTGAGTTGATCTACAGTCTGTACAGTCTAAAGCACATATCTGCTGAAATCTGCTTGGCAAGTTAAAGAAACCCAGTATTACATTTCTCAGAAGAGGCTATAAAGCAAAGTCATCATTTCTCTAATATACAAAGCAAAGATCAGAATCAGGCCCAATGTAAACTAGTATACATACACAGTGTACTGTATATATCTCTTTATAACTCACCCGGGAATTTAATGCTGAAACTGTTGGTTGCTGATTGGGAATACATAAATGCCAAGCCATTAACTTCTTAAATTACCCATTCATAGTACACAGTGTGTTCTAGCACAGTAAATAGAACACTGCTGATATTAATCCCTGCGAGTACAGTATGTACATTGCTACTAGGAAAAGTCTGGGGTTTAATCAGGAAGACTGAATTACTTACTGTATATGCAGCTAATATTAAGTTCTGCTCAAAGGTTGATAATAGAAATTCAAAAATACAGTTGAATAATAACAACAATTTCTAAAGACAAAAACTGTGCCACTGTCAGGATCTGCAGCTTCCAGCCTAAAGCACTGCATTAATTACTGCCTGTCTGTGTGCAGTGTCAGGTGCATGCTAATTAATCCCCCTGTCTGTGTACAGCTGCACACTGGTCTATCATTAAGGGAGACTTGCTCTGTTTGGGCCTTGTTCCTGTTAAATTCCAGCTAGTCCATCACTCCATGCTGGTGATAGCAGTTTTTTCGTACTTCTGGTTCCTGTCTCCTGCTTGTCAGTCGAGTTCCTGAGTCAGTCTAGCTGTGTTTTGTATGTGCCATTTACTCCATCCAAACAGCTCCACCTGCATCCCATCCACACATGCTGCTTGTACCATCAGGGCAGCACAGAGCGCTTCCTATCCCAGAAGTGTCTGTCACCATCCAGTGGCAAGTGTCATCCCGGCGGCACTGGTAGCAGCTCTGCATTCCACGTGCACAACCTTGCACACCATCGCCAGTGTCATCCCGGCGACACTGGTAGCAGCTCTGCATTCCAGGTGCGCAAATTAGCACACCGTCGCCATGTCATCCCGGCGGCACTGGAAGCAACTCTGCATTCCAGGTGCGCTATTAAGAACATCATTGCCAGTGTCATCCTGGTGGCACTGGTAGCAGCCCCACGTTCTGTTGCATACCTCACCTGAGTGTCATCAGCCTAAAGGCTGCAACAGTCCTTGGGCCCCAGGTCACAATCAGCCCTCAAGGCTGCTGCAACAGCCCAAAGGCTGCTTAACACCATTAGTCCCTTGGCCACGACTATAAAGGCCACAATCAGTCCCCAAGGCTGTTCCAACAGCCCAAAGGCTGCTTCACACCATCAGTCCCTTGGCCACGACTATAAAGGCCACAATCTGCCTCCAAGCCTGCTCCAACAGCCCCAAGGCTGCTTCACATCACCAGTCCCTTGGCCACAACTATAAAGGCCACAACCAGCACCCAAGGCTGCTCCTACAGCCCACAGGCTGTGTCACACCTCTTGCCCTCGGCACAACTAGTACACTACATTCCAGCCCTCAAGGCTGTCATCAGTTGGCTCTACATTTATACCATCGACTCCCTCCATTAATCATAACAGCCAAACTCCATTAACACAATCAATGTGCTGTGCTTAATTTCTGCAAAGCCCACCATGAGCTTTAGCTTTTGACAAATCAGAGCGACTTTCTTACACTCTGGCCCTTCTGAGTGAAGCCACTCTGTTTGGTAGTTACTGACAAGCAGGGAGGCTTGTTATTCAGGACAGGGTTCCTTGCAGAGCAGTAATAGAGTTTTTCTTCATTCAATTGTCAAACTGCAAGGAGTAATGTGAAGAATAAAGTGTGGTACGAGTGCATGTGGAGAAGTTTTATTTTTAATAATACATTTATCGGTATTTTTTCATGCTGCATACAGGTTCCAGTGGGCACTGAATGCAGGGTGCTTGTAGTTCTACAAGTTGCAGCATGCCTAAGCTGTTTATGTTTATGGTTGCCAGAGCTTGATGGGACCATTTATGTCACAGGAAAAATTTAATTTAATACATTTATTACCCCACACCCACCTGTCAGTGGTGTTGGAAAAGTCTTAGGGGCTGATTCAGAGGTGGATGCAGAAGCGCCAGCAGCCGCGTCTATTGGCGGTCACCCATCTGCCACTTTATGTAAATGCTGATATAAAGTCCTTCCCTTGTGTACATCCATGCATCCAAATACACAAGGACTGAGACGTCTTCTTGCAGCGTCCGTACATGTAGTAATACCGATTGGTGTGTCCTCAGACATCACCATTTGTCACACCATCAAAACTTGCACCAGCCCTATGACAGGTGTAGTTTCTTTGTCCGAGTCTTCTCCTGTGTGAGTGATCCAGTATCTGTGTGCGCAACCACGTTACTCCCACAACACTCCCATAACACGCCCATTAGACAGACCGTCTCCATGCATGCTCTACTGTAATACACCTCTCTATCACCACCCCAGAACGCCAACTACATTTTCAATACACTTCTCCCTGTGTGTGTCTGATATTGCAACTGCAGCTTTGTATGGCCATAATCAGGACGCATGCGCAAGCGCGACTTAGACACATGCACAGTAGCAAAAACTCCACTACGTCTGACATTGGCAGTACGTATACCTCTGAATCAGGCCCATGGTGCTCACAGGGGCTGTTTACTTCAGAGCTTGAGGGCCCATATCATACTTTGCAGCCAGGTTGGCACAGAGAGGGTGCAACAGCCGTTTAGGTGGGCTGTGCAGGGGGCGTGGTGGCATGATTGTGTCATCCTAGCCCCATTCCCCTATACAGTGTAGAGAATAGAGGCACTGTATAGCCTTAATCGTGACATCTCCCCCCCTGGACCGCCCACTTGTGCTCTGTAAGTGGGTGGTCGTGGGGAAAGGAGCGGCTGGAGGGAGGGTATGGGCGTCTAGAGAGAGGCGCGGGAGACTTGGCCAATTTCCGGGTGTCCGGGAGCAATACTCGATTTTCGGTAGCCTGAGAGTAGGCAAATTTGGCTCACATTTGTGTTTCCCCTCGGAAATTCAGATTCTGCATAGGCTGCTGGTTTCCATTACACCAGCCCAGCCTGTTATAACACTGGTAGGTACTTTTTTTTTTTTAGGGGGGGTCTGTCCTGATTGCCCTCCCAAAAGTGCTGCTACTAGCCTAAGGTTTGAGCACTTTTTTAGGGATATGCTGTACTCTTTTTTATTATTATTATTATTATTATTATTATTATTATTATTTCTTTATTTGTCTTTAATTTACAACAATAAAGTTGCAGTGATCATTATCAAGATGATAGCTACTGAATTCTCTTCCACATTATAATACACTTAAAGCGTATAACATGCTTTAAACTTATATAGAAATGCTTGCAAAATGGTATGTTCAGTGGGAGTATTATGAGAGTGTCACAGATGTGTCAATACAAGCAGCTGCATAGCCACAGGCATAGAAGGCCAAAGTCATATGGTGAATTTGCAACTGCCATAGGGCGGGTGCAAATTTTGAGGGTGCAACATATGGTGGCATATAAACACATATCAATTGGTATTACAGTGTGCACAGAAGCTAAAAGTGGACATCTTAGTCCTTGCACATTCTGCCATATGGATATACAGAAGGGAAGGAGTTTATAGTGGCATTTGGGCGACTGCCAATAGACGCTGTGGTGTGCGCTTCTGCAAACAACTCAGAATCAGGCCCTCTCTATCTAATGATATTTCCAATACTAATATAACAGACATCACAATCATTGTTTTTTTCTAAAAACACTTAAAGCCAGCACCAGACTGGGACAAAAAATTGTCACACCTCGTCAATGGTGCCCGGCTCCGGAGGTCCCTCTCTTGGCTGTTGGAGTGGATCCCAGCTGCCCCCAGTATGAGTAACGTGATGTCATGTCATCATGTCATGCTTTACATTCATCCAATTGAGTAGAGCACCAGGAGATGGAGTTACTCGGAAGGGCCTTCGAACGGCTCAGCTTCTAATTGCAGACTTGGGCAGATCTAAACAGTTTAATTAGATGGAGTGTTTAAACAATTAATATAGACTCCTGCCCTTTTTATTTTCTGACTCCTCCTACTCTTAGTCTTTCTTCTTATAATACAAATATTATTAAAGTTAAAACAACATACAAGTGGACATTCATGGTCGGTTGTAGACACAAAGAAAATAGTTCCTCCTTTGCTCTCTCTCCCGCGGCTGCTCCCAGAATGCCATGCGCGACTATATCACATGGGTTGATGTTGTCACTGCCGGCACTGGCATTCCCGGAGACTGGGACACCCAAACAACAGCTGCAACTTATAACTATAATGACGGTGGGCAAAAGCGAGTGGGTGCTGTCAGTATACAGCGCCGGTGGGGTGACTCCGGCCCCACCCTCAGGTCACAGCTCCATGGGCCCGTCCCTAGAACCGCCACTGTACTAAAGATCATGTATTCCTTAAATGTGCAGTCCTGTTTACTGCTCAGAAAAACATGTAGGGACAGCCACCCAATCACAGAGATAGTTTAATCCAAATGTTATTGAAAGTAATGAAATTATAAAACATTAGTGTCTAAAACATCACACCACTATTTCAATATATCATAGCATGACGTCTGCAAATTTATAAAAAATATTTGTCATGGAATCCCAAAACATAGCCACAATTAATGCATGTAAGTATAGAAACCAGCCTAATCAGTCCTAAAAAATCATCTGGTGTATCAGTGCAGTCATGAGAGCAGATCCAATTAGTTAGTATGCATTAGTAAGTGCAGCTTGAAACCAAAGCAATATTGTCTTTTGATATTAAGTCTGAAAACATGCAATCTACTACTGTTTGTTGCATAAAGATTAGTATTGGTCTGTTAATATCAGCTGTCACTGCCTGGTAGGCAATCCTGTTAGTAAAAACAGTCTCTCCTCTCACATGTACAAACGGGTGTTTTTTATATAGTTAAATGGCTCACAATTTTATAGATACGGATGAGCTGGAGTCAGCCTGAGCCACAGATGTGATGCTTTGTATGCAGTGGTTAGCAGAGGCGGCTAGTCTGACAAAGCCTTCTCCACATGGGCTGGTGACAGTCGGTGTTCTGCAATGGCCAGAATCTTCTGCAGTGTTCAGACCTTGGCCCTCATTCAGACCCGGACGCAAGTGGCCGTTCGTACGTTGGGCGAACATAAAAAAATATTTAAATTCAGGCACATGCTCGTATTTTCGTTCGCATCAAAACATCCTCCCCAAACTCAGGCGACCCCTCCTCTAACTAACGAGCGTGCCAAATAGCGAGCGTACATCCCCGAAGTGGTTTGAAGGGAACGCACGCACTAGTACTACCCGGAAGTTGGACTGTGACATTTCGATTAACTGCTCGTTTATTCTGCCTACCTCCCTCAATCGTAACATGCCAATCAATATATCAATTAGCTTAATTGTTTTCTTTTTTTTTTTTTACACAATGCAATAAACTTTATTTATGTCCGTGTTTGTGTTTACCCGCAGAATACGTACGGCTTAAACATTCGCTTTTAATTGTCAAAATACATGTTAGCCCCTATTAAATAATTGGTCTATTTGTTTTTATACCCGCATATTTCCTGGAGTTCATTTCTTTATGTAAATTTGCTTACGCATGTCACTGCATTAAGCCTATCATAAGTCTCCACAGATTTCTGGCCCTGTCGAACACATGACTCATACACTAACCAATAGAATTGCTCCTGTTAATTTCCTAAATACATTAGCCAATCATAAAATTTGGGAGCACTTTATCAAAAATTATTTTTAGGAAAAACTCCATTGCCTCCGCATTCACCAGGCGCGAGCAGCTGGTGCTTACGGAGGTGATGGATAGGCGGATCACCAGCCAGCCTCCACCCATCACCAACCGCGAGAAGCGATCCGCATATGCGGAGGTTCGGGCCCGCCTGCGCTCCTTCGGCTCACGCCGCCATATCGGGCAGCTGGAGCGCAGGTGGTCGGACCTGCAACGGCGGACGCCCCGCTTGCTGGCATGCTTTCGCATGCAGATCGCTGAAAGTAAGTTTAATGGATTGTGGTTTTCATGTTTGTCTTTTTTGCCCTAACTGCATGGCCATGTTTTCCCTGACTTTCATATTTATTCATTCTCCTCATATCTGCATGGCCATGTTTTCCCTGTCTTTCATATTTATTCATTCTCCTCATATCTGCATGGCCATGTTTTCCCTGTCTTTCATATTTATTCATTCTCCTCATATCTGCATGGCCATGTTTTCCCTGTCTTTCATATTTATTCATTCTCCTCATATCTGCATGGCCATGTTTTCCCTGTCTTTCATATTTATTCATTCTCCTCATATCTGCATGGCCATGTTTTCCCTGTCTTTCATATTTATTCATTCTCCTCATATCTGCATGGCCATGTTTTCCCTGTCTTTCATATTTATTCATTCTCCTCATATCTGCATGGCCATGTTTTCCCTGTCTTTCATATTTATTCATTCTCCTCATATCTGCATGGCCATGTTTTCCCTGTCTTTCATATTTATTCATTCTCCTCATATCTGCATGGCCATGTTTTCCCTGTCTTTCATATTTATTCATTCTCCTCATATCATTTTTTTGTTTGTTTTTGGGGGTGCATTTGAAATTGTTTTTGTGCGCGGATTTGTGTTGGAACTAACCCCAATTTGTTTCCCATCTTTTAGGGGCCCAGCGAAGACTACGCCGTCAGCGTCCCGCCAGACGACGATCACGGCCACTCTCCCCCACCCCCAGCCAACACTCCAACTCCACTCCTTCCCCTATTCCCCACTCCTCCCCAGCCTTCCTACACCCTCAGCCAGATTTTTCTGGACTCCTTCCCCTCCGTCCCAATTCCCCCTCTCCTCTAACCACCCCTCTTAGAATGACCCCCTCCCCGGAGTCGGTCATTACACCGCCCCGATCTTTGGGGAATGGACCCACCTCCGAGGAGGACGATGGAGGGCCTTCTGTAGCTGGCGTTGGGTCTTCCGGTATGTTTTTTTTTGCAGTTTTTTATCGTCACAAACTGTTTGTATGTATTCTTTTTTTTGTTTGTTTTTTGTGTTTATTTTCCAAAATTAAGTGGTTTTGGGCGATTGCCGTAACCTGTTACTGCTGTTTTCAACATACACATAGCACACCTGTCGGAATTTGGACATAGGCCTTGTATTTTTGCCATACACCATTTTAGTGTGATGAGTTTTAATGCAGTTTTTTTAAAATGTTTTTTGTTTTTTTTATTTTTTTATTTTTTTTAATGTGGTTTCACTATTGTTGTATTAATCCCCACACTTTTCTCACCCACAGAGGAACAGAGGCTTCGGGCCAATTTATCCACCTGTGTGGCACAGATGCACAGCAATATCATCGGGGTGCTGGTGGTCCTTGACCGTATGTCGGTCCTCATTAGGGAGTAGTTGTTTTTTTTTTGCCCATTCTGTAAATAAATTGTTTTGTTTGAAGTTACGTTCTGGCTCATTCGTTTTTTCAAAACCACATATTGTTTACCCTGACATAAGTAGAGTGTTCCTGCAAGGATTTCAAATTTTTGTCAATAAGAGTGTGTGTTGTATTTTTATGTCAAACAGCCACAAGAAACACCTAACAGTACAAATCTGATTTCCCTTTTTTGGTGTAGTCACAATTAGATATTTCTACATTTTACAGGTTCCTAGTTGGTGTGCAAGCAGCTTAGGGCAATATTACGAAGCAAAAGGATTGTACAGGCTTCCTTTTGGTGTTGGTTTGGACCCTGAATAAAGAAAACATTTTTGCTCAAATGGCGTCAGTACTGGATTACCCCTTAGTCAAATGTAACGTGTGTGAACCTGGTTACACTTGGTGGTAACGTTCCAAAAAAGGGACAACATTTCACTCTCAAAACATTTATTAGCAACATAACTGAAAAATCAAAGTGGTCACTCACAAACAAAACACACAGTGATAATCTCAAATACAACACATACCAAAAAACCAACATCACAAAAAAAAAATCAAGAACTGGTTGACGAAGGACCATGCCAACATGATTCCAAATATATGGCGTGGCAATAAGGGTTCCAGAATATATCCACAAAATATCCACATACAGGTTTTGTAAGGGTAGCAGGAAGTAGTCATCGTTGGAGTGCCAAAGATTATGTAAAAAACAGAAGAGGGAGAAAAAAATTAGCCAAAAATTAGATGTTCTCAAACAAACCCAACCACATTAGGTATCAACACTGTTTTTTTTCAAATAATTACCTAAAAAATCTGGCCACCACATCATCGCGTATGGCCCCCCCACATACTGACCTCCGACCAACCTCGGGGGGGCCATCCTCAGGTAAGGCATCCTCTGGCTGCATTGGGACCTAACTCCTTATGGCGATGTTGTGAAATATCCCACACAGGACCACAATTTTCGAAACCATATCCGGCAAATACATGAGTTCGCCACCAGAGCGGTGGAGGCATCTGAATCGCCCTTTTAAAAGGCCGATACAGCGCTCCACCACTTGACTGGTGGCTGTAAGTGTGGAATTATACTCACTTTGTGGCCCTGGTGTGGGAGCCAAATAAGGAGTGAGCAGCCAGGGCGTGCAAGGGTAGCCACTGTCTCCTGTGAAAACGAAAAGTCAACATCAGGCTCACTCTGTATGAAGCTTAACATTGTTATGTACTAAAGGTCTCCACTTACCCAGAAGCCACGCATCACCAGCTTGTAGGTTGGTTAATTTGTGCCATATCCTGATTGCCGGATGACGAAGGAGTCATGTGCACTTCCTGGTAATTTTGCATTCAGGGACAGGATCTGGAGGGAGGCCTCACATACCACCATTACATTGAGGGAGTGATACTGTTTCCGGGTTTCTAAATATTGCCTCCAGCCATGCTGGAGGCTGAAGTGGTATGTGAGTACCATCCACAACCCCTATGATGTGTGGGAAGCCAGCTATTTGGTAAAAATTGGCCTTGGCCACACTAAGGGCACCCATATCCAAAGGCATTTGAATAAAATGATGGAGGTGCTTGAAAAGTGCCTCCATCACTGCCCTCAGGATCCGGGAAAAGGAGGATTGTGAGATGCCCGCCACTATTCCCACCGTTGTTTGAAACGATCCTGAGGCACAGAAATGTAACACCGCCATAAATTGCGTAAGTGGTGGAATTGCTGTAGGACTGTCAATTTGCCGCTCAAGATCACTCTCTATTAATGAGAGAGTGTCTATGATGATTTTGGGAGGAAGACGGTATCGTCTTAAAACCTCATCATCTGGCATTCCAAAAAGGGTGACACATGTTCGAAATATCTGGGGCCTTGCACGCCTACGATGCCTACGCCTGGGACGAGATTGAGGTTGGTCGGCTTCCGGGAGCAGGGCCAGAACAATCCGACCCATATCAACCTGAAATGACAACATTGGAATGTCAGCCTTTTTACCCCACCCAATAAAAATACATGTAACTTTGCTTGAAAATACCATCCATTGATGCTTACATGCCGGGGTATTGTCATGATATGTTGTAACTGCAAATAATAACATCAAAAATATACATAATTTTATGCTGGCCATGTCATTATCACAAATTTAAGCAAGACAAAACATAAAAGGGGACACACACATTTGGGCAAAGAGCAAAACGACGTTGCGCACACTACGTCAAATTGAGGCCAAATGTAAGCAACCAATGCTCCAGGCAAAAAAAAACATTTTTAAGGGATGAATACACATTTCACAAAGCGCTAATTATTTCGCAAATACAAGGCACAATAGGAAATAGTAAAAATGCGCTAATTAGTTTGCAAATACAAGGCACAATAGGAAGTAGTAAAAATGCGCTAATTATTTCGCAAATACAAGGCACAATAGGAAGTAGTAAAATGCGCTAATTAGTTCGCAAATACAAGGCACAATAGGAAGTAGTAAAAATGCGCTAATTAGTTCGCAAATACATGGCACAATAGGAAGTAGTAAAAATGCGCTAATTAGTTCGCAAATACAAGGCACAATAGGAAGTAGTAAAAATGCGCTAATTAGTTCGCAAATACATGGCACAATAGGAAGTAGTAAAAATGCGCTAATTAGTTTGCAAATACAAGGCACAATAGGAAGTAGTAAAAATGCGCTAATTAGTTCACAAATACATGGCACAATAGGAAGTAGTAAAAATGCGCTAATTAGTTCGCAAATACATGGCACAATAGGAAGTAGTAAAAATGCGCTAATTAGTTCGCAAATACATGGCACAATAGGAAGTAGTAAAAATGCGCTAATTAGTTCGCAAATACAAGGCACAATAGGAAGTAGTAAAAATGCGCTAATTAGTTCGCAAATACATGGCACAATAGGAAGTAGTAAAAATGCGCTAATTAGTTCGCAAATACAAGGCACAATAGGAAGTAGTAAAAATGCGCTAATTAGTTCGCAAATACATGGCACAATAGGAAGTAGTAAAAATGCGCTAATTAGTTCGCAAATACAAGGCACAATAACGCCGCATAAATAATGTTAAAAAAACACAGAGTTCGAATTTGCAAAAAAAAACGTTACATGTGGAAGGCCAACCAAAGTTGCGTACAGACAAACAAGAACATTTCCTAAACAGTTTAACACATGAACTTGCCAAGAGCTAATATATAAGAAACCGGACCAAAATGTCTTTGGGGCAGAGCCAAAATAAAACCTAAGAGAGATGAAATGACGGGAAAAACTTATTCGAAAAATCGACACCAGAATGAGAGACAAATTGACCCAAAGTTATACTTCCCCAAACTTACCAAAACTGGAAACGACCAAAAAATTAAAAATGGAAAAAAAAAGAACGGAAAACAAAGAAAAACTGAAAAAAAAAAAAAACAACAAAAAACGCAATCTCCGAAACCAGCCAACAATCAACTCCAACCAACGTAACCTCCAACATTCAATAAGCGCCACCTCGAGTCGAGACGCCCCAAGCCATAAATAGTGTTTCGTTTCCCGCACAAATTAAGGAAGGATCAGAGGAACGCACAATCAATGATGCGGCCGCAAAATAAGGACGCATGTATAAATACGTCATGAGACAAAAACACAATTCTGGTGTATTTCTAGTTTGAACATCACACATGGCTACAGACCAGGGAAACAATGGACAACAGTCAGGCGGTAAGTATTTCATGCATTTTGACTCAATGATTAATTATAACCATAATATTGTGCAAGTTGTGAAGTTGAGAATTCTGCAAATTTACCCAAATAGGTGAGGAGGATGACATGGAAGAGGCTGCTGGGCCCAGTATTCCGGGCAAAGCTGCCAAAAAGAAAAGGCAGCCACAATTCACAAGAAAGGAGATGGAGGTTTTGATTCAGAAGTGTGTGGACATCCTGCCACAGGCAGATAGGAATATGAGTGCAAGCCAGAAGTGGAGAATGTGGGAAGAGGTAGCCGTGGATGTCAATAGGGTGGGTGATTATGTCCGTCTAGCCCGGGATGTCAAACAAAGGTAAGTAAACACTTGACCACCCTAAAACCAAAAACCAAATCAAATAAAAAGTAATGGTTCAAATTTAACCCACAGATGGCAAGACTTCAAATATCGCCTGAAACAAAAAATGGCAGACAGGGCTAGGCATGCAAGGGGGACAGGTGGAGGTCCCACCCCTGTGTCATTGGAGTTGACGGATTTAGAAGAGCTGGCACAGGGGTGTGTGCAGCCTGTGGAGGTGTTTGGCGTGTCCAACATGGATACGGACATGCCAGACTTTGCGGCTCCTCATGTTGTCCCAGGTAAATGTTGTGATGTCACCAACTGTGAAATGTTATTGTGCCAATATGTAGATTCTAATGTGAGTCTTTTCTCATTTTTCCAACAGAGACACAGGCGGATGAGTCTGCTCCAGAGGGGAGCCTTGGCCGCAGAATTTCTGCTGGCTCTGCAGGGGAGGAACCAGTACATCCGACTGAGGACCCTGCAGAAGCCAGTCCAGGGCAATCCCCCTCGCAGGCAGTGTCCCTCCTCACAGAACTCAATTTTAAATCGGATTTCCATACGGAGATTCTGCAGAGGATGGACGCCAGTCTGGTATGGGTGGCTGAGGCCCTGGAGCAAAATGCTGCGGCCAACGTGACCATTGGTCAGGCCCTGGCGGAAAATACCAGGGCCAACATCTGCATCGCCACTGCCCTGGAGCAGCTCGTTCGCCAGCACATGGTGGAGCCGACCTCCCTTCCTGCCGGAACATCAGGATCCTCCACCTCTGGCACAACATCAGCCAATCCTCCAAATGTGCCTAGCCCTGTGCCTAGTCCAGAGGCCACAACATCTTCCTCTGGACAGGCCAGCCCGATGACATCCCGGACCTGGTCTGGCGCCCTCCCTCCCCCAGCCAAACGGGCGAAAAAACGGTGACACCATTGGCTACTTTTCCCACACTCCTTCTGTGCTTGCCTCATATTCCTTTCTGGCCAAAACTTCCCTCTCCTTTCTTGTGAATTGTTTTTAATTTTTGCATTTACGTTTACCCAAAAATTATTGTTTGCACAATTAATAAATATTGTGGAACACTGCCCAAAATGTTGGAGTTCAATATGTTTATTTTTTTTTGGGTGGATACCAATAAATTTACCAGAAATGTACGACTTTGTATTCTGACATTATTGAAAAAATGGGTTACTTTTAATCCGGGCCCACAAGCCAACAACGTTCAAACTAAAAAATTACACATTGAAAAAAAAGTGCTCGTTAAGGAACGTTTAAAACATTACCTAAGGAGGATAAAACACCTTGCAAACACAAAATGAGGGACCAAACCTAAACATGATGACATTATTGTTACAATAGTCCAAAAACGAACACATTGCGGCCAAAATACACCCCCACAAATGTATGCTAATTGATTGTGTAATCCTGACATTAGCAGCTATGATTTCCACCTGCGTTCGGTTTTGTGCTATCCAAAAAAACTGCTTTCCAAACACATACCAAGCCAGTTTTCAATCCAACACTAATTGAGTTTCTGACAAGCCGTGATTAATCGATGCAACATCGTGGAGTGCCGGGACGGAGGAGAAGGCCATCGCCACTGTGGTCGAGTTATCCAGCCCCTAAGCTGTGCGAGCATTTTGAAGGGAAAGAGGATCATCCAGTGACGTATGAGTTGGTACGAACACATTTGACGTTCGCATTTGTTAATGTATGTATGCCCCAAAAAACGCCTCGCCACGC
The DNA here is from genome assembly GCA_031769625.1 of Taudactylus pleione. NCBI lineage: Eukaryota > Metazoa > Chordata > Amphibia > Anura > Myobatrachidae > Taudactylus > Taudactylus pleione. The sequence continues at coordinate 14,792,750 of JAUIMM010000052.1, read as the reverse complement.
CTGCGTTTTTCCATCTCCACCCCCGTCAACGCCCAAAAATGGCCTGTCCTGTCAATCACATTTGACATGTCACTTCCTGTACGCTATTTGATGAACGAGACAAAAAAAACTCGCAATCTGCCGTATGCACATGCACAGTGTAACACTGACGCATGCGCGGTTACTCAACATCGGAACGCAACGAGCGTACTGCCTCTAACGAACGGCTCTGAATCAGGGCCCTAGTTTGCACCAATGATAGATGTGCTGCCATGATTTCTTCATCACTGCTGTGAGAACCGAGGGCCTGATTCCGACCCGGTCGCAAGCGCTGAGCCGGCTCCGTCGTGTGCATGCGCGAGACCCGGATAACGACGGGCAATCCATCGCTCCGGGTCTCGTACCAAAGGGGGCGTGCTGTCGATGTTGAGTGACATCACGAGTGATGTCAGTGAGAGATTTCAGCTGTTAGAGCCGAAATCTCTCTGGGGCTTGCGGCAACGAGACCCTACCACAAGGGTCTCGTCGCAAGCCCGATGGTCGCGATGGTCTTGACCATCGCGACCATCTTCCTGGCCACTCGCTATAGCTGTAATTCTTAGCTTAGAAGTGAACACTGTAGCTAAGTAGATCTACAGTATGTAGTGTGCATCTTGCAGGTTAGTATGAGGGCAGCAAGGGCTGAACTCAGTACCTCCTACTAGCCTGCAGCCAATCAGTACATGGGTCTGCTTAGCTGCAGTGGTCTAAGATAAGAATTACTGCTAGCTTACATACTGTACTGTATATGCAGAATTACAATGATTACTACATAGGAGCAAACAGGTAATGTGAAAAATGTCTGACTGCAATACATGAGGTTGTGAGTTAAAGCACCCAAATGGAGGGCTGAGAAAATGTGTGTTTTAAATGCAACTGGGGATTTAAATGAAAGCTGTTATTGATAAGATGCACATATCAACTCTTGGGGTTAAAAGGCAGGAGTTGCTGAGAAGAAACTCATGTGTCAGCAGAAAGGAAGTGTGCTAATCATCATGGAGGGACTAGAAAGACGGTAGGTGGGGCATCATACCATTGGCCCCTGTGTCATTTGCCCAGCCCCACAAACAAGATCACTGCATGCAAAGTTGTAACTAGGAATAAAATAAATCAGTGCTTTTGTGTCCATAATGTTGCACTTACTGCTTGCAATTAGCAGAAGTTCCCTAGGTTAACATACATACTTGCTATTTTTTCAATGGTCCCCTCGGGGGATCTCAGAAGGAGAGATCCATGTGGATGGTGTGACACTGTTAGTCATATGGCTCTGCTACCAGCAGTAGGGTGCAGGACCATGATGAGTTGATTTATCATAAGTCATCTAGTTATCAAGCCCCTGAACTGCCCACTTCACTGATCTGGAAGGATGCTCTATTCTCCTAGGAGTATGTTAGTCTTACCTAGGGGCATAGTGAAGGCAGAGATAGTGTAGCTCATGCTCCAGAACGTTGTTAGCATCAGTAGTCACATCGGTCACATCCCTTGTGATCGCAGACTCTGCTCCTCTGGCAGTCTATTAATGTTGCCGGCCGGCCAGCCGACACTCTAGAACTGTGTAAGACTATGAGAGGAAAAACCTTTCCTCTACAGTGAGGAGCCATGTTGTGATGTTGGCGGTCTGTGACTGCCGACATCACATGTAGTTTCTGTGCCCCAGAATGCCTTGCAATTGGCATTCTGGAGGCATAGCTCCTAGCACTGCAAAATGCTTAGAGGGGAACTGAAGTTCCCTTCTCTAAGCACTGGTTCGCCAAAGGCAATCAGAGCAGGCTGATGTGTGATCATCAGCCCCTTTGAGTGCTGCTTCCTGCTCAGCAGGGACTGACCTATAGATCTCCTCTGAGCTGCCTGTCACACACTCTGCCGCACTCTGCTGTGCATATATGGGATGGGAGGGGGAGCATGATGGGTTGCAGGGGGGCAAATAGGTGGATCTGTGAATAATGAAGGTGAGGTGGGAGGTACATAAATAGTATTCACACAGGTTAGCATATTTCACATGATAATGCATAAAGATAATAGGAAGCTATAGTCACTACGGTTGGGGAGGAGTTATACTATTGGGGAGTACATAGAGGTGGCCAGGTAATATCTAGGGCTTTTACATTTACAAGGGGAGGGGAGTCAATTGTTCTATAAAAGTATTAAAAAAATGGGGGATAATGCAAAAAATTATTTCTAGATGCTCCCACAGGGTGGCACCAGACACCCACTGGGGGGTGCTGTGACATGCACTTGCCTTGGGCATTTTGGCTCCACATTACTCCTCTAGTCTTATCCGAATTTCAAGAGTATTATGACCATTTCAGGATAGTAGACAAGTATACTAGAGTGATAATGCTTTCTTTTGGAAGGTGATTTTTGCCAGTTTCCTTCTCCTTTTTTTCCCTGTCTTCCTCCATCTCTATGTGCAAGACCAACCACTTTAGTGTAGTAGTGTAAATGGGTGCTCTGTTTGGAATCAGTACGTAATGCTGCCGGATGTATTTCTGCTGGACTAAATACCAACGCTGGAAGCCCGAACCATCAGGATCCAGACTGGGGCTGGAAAGTAGCCTAACCCCTCTCCCCCCCACCCCTCCCTTAGTGGTGCCTAACCTTCAGGGCCGTAGCTAGTGTAGTGAGGCCGGTGCCATCCCACAGGGCACCACAAGTCAGGGGGCGGTGTTTGGGCCTGTCAAATTTCTGTTTATTATCATTCTTGCTTGTAGCTTCCTCTTATTTCATCCCCAGCATTCCTGGCCTCCCCTATCTCTTCCCTGGCCCTTCCCCATGAAGCCATGGCCCTTTTTTGGGTGCATTATGTCCCTTTGAAAAATGAGGGGGGCGCCAATGCTCTTTCTGGCACAGGGCACCAAAAAGTCTAGCTACGGCTCTGCTAACCTTAACCTCCTCCCGGTGGTGCCTAACCCTAACCTTCCCCTAGTGGTGCCTAACCCTAATCCCTCCTTCCCTAACCTAACCCTCCTTGGGGGTTGCCCAACCCTAAGCCCCCCAGGGGTGCCTAAAATGAACCCTCCCCCGCAGCTAACAGTCCCCGCTTACCTTCATACGGGATGCAGGGCGTCGGGATTTCGGCATCTGGCTAAAGATAGGCGTCTGTATTTAGATGCCATTCTTTAGTACAGAGTCGGGCTTCCAGCTTCCTTAGTACAGAGTCCCAGGGCCGGATTAAGGCTTGTGGGGGCCCCAGGGCAACTAAGCTGCGGGGGCCCCCGGCAAGCCACACAGCCCCTGCACCTTCCATCGCCCCCAAAGCCACATGGCGCCTGTGCCTTCCACTTCCCCCCAAGCCACATGGCGCCTGTGCCTTCCATTCCCCCACACCAAGCCACACGGCGCCTGTGCCTTCCATTCCCCCCCCAAACCACACTGCGCCTGTGCCCTCCATCCCCCCCCCCTGCAGCCACATTGCGCCTGTAACTATGTCTGGTCCCGCACCTCCTCCGGCCCCATACGGAGCCTCTCTTACCTTCAGTATCCTGGTCGGCAGAGCTGCTCCTGGATTCCCTCCTCAGGATCATGAACATGTGTCACATGACACTGATGATGGGACTCGGGAGCTGCTCAGAGTCTGTGCTGCAGGCAGTAGAACAGCCGCGGCTTCTGAGCCCGGCCCACATCCGGAAACAGGTTCCGCTGGACACCTGTTCTCGACAGGGTCACATCGACCCTGTGTGGGGGCCCCTCTATGTGTGGGGGCCCAGGGACGACCACCCCTGTCGGCCCCCCCTTAATCCGGCACTGCAGAGTTCGGCATTCCGAACGCTGGTAAATGAACTGCATCCCCTCTGTTCCTTCCATTCAGAAATTATCAACAATTTCTGCATATCATATCTCTGAAAATAACACTCCCCCATGGCAGTTTTCACAATACAACAGAACAGCCCAAATAAATAAATACACGTTAGTTAATATTTGGATGTTACCTTTTCAGTATAGTTCCACTTTAAACTTTATTGGAAGTCTGCATTTAAAACAAATATTGAATATTCTGGGACATTTCTTGTCTTCCAGGAATAGGAGATATACATTTCAGCATGGCTGATAGGTAATTGGTCACACACAGCAGCACAACCTGTTTAGCTCACTTAATCATATTGTAAATTGGCCGATTTTAGTATCTGCTGTTAGGTCTCCAAAGTACAGTTATATTTTACAAGTCAAGTGATTTCATTTAATATCCTGTCAAAATATCTGACAAAAAACCATACAGAAGATTTGCTCTGAAAGATATCAAAAGCAAAAGGCGCACTATAAATAGCAGAATAAATAAATAGCTCTTCACTCATTCTCTCAAATGTCATATCATAAATCTTCGGTTACTAGACATTTAATCCTCAGTCTGCAACAGCTAGTTCTGGATAAAACCCTTTTTAAAGGCAAAATGTCAGTACAATTGCGAAATACATTGTATATACAAGTAATATGTAATAGTGTATAGTCTGTGTTACATAGATTAAAATGAACATATGTATGTCATATATTAATAAAATCATTAAGTAACTAGAAAAATTCTGTAAAAAAAGAACACATGCAGGTCTGGGAACAGATCGACTGTGTCCCAGTACAATGGGGGTGTGGCCAAGTGTGGTCACACCCAATGGGTGCTGTCTTTTGCGCAAGGGCAGAGGGGCATTGTTGTGCCATTTTGTGTGTGTGGTAATGCCTTCCTGGCCAGCATGGGCCCACAGGGAGGCCTGGGCCCAGTTACTTAAAAACATTTTTAAATTTCATAGAATGAGGTACATTATTCTGTATCTATCTACATTGAAATGTATTATTTCTAGTATTTTTACTTTTTGCTACTTTTAACTTTCATAGTGTTGCAAAATGTAACTGTCTGTAAATTCTGCAAACAATCCGTAAGTCAGATTGGTTAACTAACAGATCTGTTAGCAGATTGGTCACGCAAGTAGAGGGCCAAACTGCAATGATTATTGCTATCCTGTTATTATATATCAGGCAAATCAACTAGTTCACAAACTGCAAGTTACAGTTGGAGAAACATACAGTATCAACCTAATTTTATTTTGTACATGATTAAATTCAATCCACTTTTGATCAATTAAAACAAATATTTATGGGGCAATGAATTGTCAAGTTTGTGAATATTTGCCCACTTTGGTTATTTCTCTCCAGGAGATGCCAGAGTGGAGGATTTTCCTTCCCCTCCTACGAGTCTGGAAGAATTATCAGTCAACGTCTCACCAACATGCCTTGCGAGTTTAATCGAAAAATAAAATGCTGTTTATAACAATGTGTGCAACGCAATACTTTTAAAAAATTTTTTTTATCTATTATCCATATTGACAGATCTCATTTAAATAAAGAATAGATAATCACAGAAGAGTAATTCCATTAATAAACAGCCCAATAACACAGATGTTCTGATATTGCAAAACCAAGTTATAGCAACAAAATATCTAGTTATCTCTTTTAAATAATTGGTTTAATTTTTTATTTTATTTCCTCCAAAAAATTAATAGCTATAAAGTAAACCTGCCATTAATTCTTATTACACAAAAGGACTAGTCTTAAGCACTTTTCATAAGAAAAACTCTAATATATGTGTACATGTAATGCATGTCTAGATTTATTGACAGTGTTCCTATCAGTTCATGATTGTGTTACTTAGGAGGTGATATGTAGGTATAACAACAGATGATGGTTGTTCGTACACACTAAATAACCATCACCCGTGTTCAGTGTGTAGGAGGGGACAGGTCCAGCTTGATGGGGGGGCGAGTCAGGGGCGTGTCTTCCCCCCTCCATACCGACTGTATGTGTACAGTCGGTCTGCAGATATATCTGTCCATCGGCTGAGCAGCACAGCCAATGCGATATGTCTGTGAATGACGTTCACAGACATATCGCGGGACACACTGGCTGTGGCAGCAGATATATTGGCCGATCAATTGATCGGCAAATATATCTGTCAGTGTGTACCCAGCTTAAGATTCCTTCATTTGTATATTCAAGATAGTGGAGGGTTGGCAGCTAATAAATGTGTTTTATTTCCACTAAAATAAATGTATTTGAAATGAAAGGAAAAAAAGTAGAACCTGTAGTAGAAATCTACTGTGCAGGTTTGCACTTAACTTTTAGACAGCTCAGACAGCTCAGTTTTTATATAAATAAATAATACAAATTTAATGCGCTATCACGTCCGTATTATATGATAACCATAAATATGTCCAGCACAACAAATCCTCCACTGTGTGTTTAGGATAAATGGCACCCGGATCCTATGTTTACGGTCCGCAGCTTCCCTTTATATACCCAGGGATTCACTGGGTTCAGAACAATCTATGAACTATAAAGAGAAAAAGGAGGTGCTCTATAGTGCATGAATCAATTTATTTGCAAGGAGTAAAATATATAACTCCTGGTACCGAGATAGTAATGCTTCTACCAGATCATAAAACTCTGTGGGCTGGACACCACATGATAATACTGCACCATACCGGCAAGCTGCATCTCGACCACTAGTCTCCTTATTTCCCTCACCGCACTGTGAGTCCACTCACATGCCACGCTCGGTTACCACCAGAACACCATGCCAGCTGGAAAATGGCAGGAATGTTTGCATATAGCGTCAGTCAGGCCCCGCTCTAACGCGTTTCGTATAGTACTTCATCAGAGGGCTTGCCTGACTGACGCCTTGACTCTACTAAAAGCTAATCGGCAGCCAATCCCTGCCCGATCACCTAGCTTATTTACATATGTAAACACTAGCCTCGTCTCTGCATGTCCGGCCACCTGATCTCTCTATCCTCTAAATCGGTGTGTCTCAGACAGTCAGAGAGAAGGTTTACAATACATTAATATACGAATTAAGTACAACTTATGTATACATATTCAAAGCATCATAAACATAATCATAAAATCTTATACACAATTTTTTTTGCATTTCAAACAGTAATATGCTTTATAGAAGCCGGATATATAAATTTTTGGACATCTAAAAAGAGGCAAGTTATACCTATAATCCTAGGGGAAGGCACTTATTTTTTATTATTTGTTAATTGAACTCTAAAAATAAAGCGCTCAATTATATATGTATATTTGGGAAGTAGTCGGCATCCCGGTGGTTGGGATTCCGGCTGTCAAAATACCAGTGTCGGAATCCTGAGAGCAGTTGGAGTCCCGAAACCAGAATCCTGATCGCCGGCATGGGATGGGGTTAGGGTTAGGCACTATGGGGGAGAGTTAGGGTTAGGCCGCGGGGAGGGGGTTTAGGGTTAGGGGTCAGAGTAAGGGTACTTACCTAGTTGGGTCAGGACTCTGACGTCATTCTGATTGCCGGCATCCCGACCGATGGGAACCAAAGTATTTTTTTTTGTCTTTTACAATTCAATTTTTCCCATCAAATAAATGACCTTTAAGGTGACATCAAGGTATTTCTATCCTTGCCATCCAAAGACTTTCGCGTTTCAGCTTGTATTCATCTTGTAACCTTTTCAAAACTCTCTGCCACTGCATTGTATGAATTGTATGCTATAACATAATATCACCCCAGCCCTACACAGTGTAGTTCTCCCTTTAAATGTTACAACCTGAATAAAACATGCAGGAAGAACTGCTGAGTTGTAGCTGGATATCTATAATCAATCTTTAGTCAGCTGGAATGAAATATTCATACATTACATTATATTCCAGTTCTTGCAGCCAGCAAATTACATGGATATTTTATTATTTTTAAGTAATAAAGATGTGAAATACCTACGATGTAAGCACTCAGTTGTTAAAAAAAATCTAATACATCTTACAGAAGTGTCAATGTGCCATTTAGGAATAGAAACCACAATATTCAAAAGCATGTGTAATATCCTGCAATGTTTTATGGTTGGGTTACAGAGTAAAACAGCTATTTGTTTCCATCCAAAATCCCTTGTTCAATGTCCATAAATTATCTCAAGACAAAGGTATGTTTACCAATGAGCATTAAATGAATGCTAGCGCCAATATCCCGCTTGGATCAAATTCTAACTTTAATTTCTAATTTCTTTCATCTGACAAATACTTATTAAAAACTTATAGTATTTAATTTAGCTTTTTCTTTCTTTGTCAACTATTTTATTGTCAGTTTTGTAGCCTGCGGCTGCAGAAATCAGGTCGCAGTAAGTTTTTACAATAAAGAAAAGGTTTGGAGTTTATGTATAGAAGTACAAAGTAGATATTTTGTTTGTTAACACACTTGTGATTAGATTTTTACCTTTTTCAACTATCAAGCTCCACAAACGCATCTTTCGTAAGTGTTAAGCCTTTCAATCCTAACTCACAATAGGATTCAGTTCAATGGAGCTGATATAAATTGCCTATTTACCAACCCCCAAAAGCACCTAACAACAGTCAACACAACCAACAGAATCTAATTTGGTCCTTCCAATAAGCCACAAACTACTATTTTTTATTAGTCCATTACATTACAGTGGCAGAGGTCATTACTTTCTATAGAGCTATGACAGTACAGTGTAAAATGATAGGCAAGTGAAAGTACAGTTTCTTTTAAACATCTTACACCTCTTCCAACTCCTCTTTTTATATATCTTCCCAAAAGGATTTAGGGTCCAGAATATCCTCACACTGGGGAGAAATAATACTGTTTTTTGTGCTCGATGGTGCGTAGTTTTTAATAAATGATCCTCAAGCCTGATTTTGCTTGTTATGGAGGAAGTCAGTACTGAGTTAAAGAAAGTACATGTTGATATTGACTCTTTTAATGGTACTCACCTTAAGAAATTGACTAGTGATAAGACTGAACCGTGGAACGATAATCTTAAAAGCCAGGTTTGAAGAAAACTACTGATATTACTGTGTCATTACTGTGTTAATTAAAAAAACTTTTATTTGAGAGAAGGCAGAAATAAATATTAGTCGGAACTATACATAAATAAAAACATTTAATCACATACTGTATTGCATCTGAACAGTGTATATAAACAAAAACAATCACAATAATAATAAAGCTTATGTAATCAGATCTAATTTTCCACTTAACTAATAAAATGTCCAATATAGGTCCGTATTCAATTTGAGGCGAAAAGCCCAAGGTCGGACTTTTCGCCATCATCGCTGTTTTTTCTGGGATAAAGTATCGGGCACGTGCCTGTTTTATCCCAGTATTCAATTAGGATCCAGCGAAAACGGGACCCGGCAGAAAGGTACAGTAAGTAACTGCCATTTTTTGGGGAAATCATCCCGAAGCCCCCCTAAAGATGTCCTGACATGGGGGATCACTATGGGTACCCCCACTTTGGCCTGAGGAAGGTAAGTCGGGTTTTTTAATAGCCGCAGCAGGTGCATAAATGCGTCTGTGAAGAAGGGGTGAAGAATAGCACTTATCTCTTTTTTTACAAAAATAACTATGCCCACCAAATTTGGGGTACATGAAAATGGGTGTAAACATTTTTTTAAGTCACTAAAGCCATTTTTTTAAATTCTTCAAAAATGCAACTGCCACTACCAGCCGCATTCTAGAAAACACCTGCCCCAAAGATGGGAACCCCCCCCTTGAATCAATATCGCTAGTCTAAAACTTTATTCCCCAATATTTTTTTTTTGCCACCAAAATGAAAGTACATTTTTGGGGGTGTCCTGAGGATTTTGTTAAAAAATTTTTTGACACAGATCACTTTTAGGGGACCCTCCCTGGGCTGCATGCTATTTGTTTTAAGCCTGCACCCCTAAACCCCGATTCTGCACTTTTTATCGCCATGTATTACATGGAGAAAAGTTATCCCCGTTTTTTAACAAAGACTTTTCGCACTGGCGAAAAGTCTTTGAAATTGAATACGGGGATAATTGAAATAGGCGAAAATGCCGTTATCGGCGATAACGGACTTTTCGCCTCTAATTGAATATGGCCCATAGACTTTAGCAGCAATTGTTACTTTAAAAGCACATCATCATTTTTTAGTGCCTCATCAGTGTTCAAACAGATATTAAATGAGAATCTCTCACCATAGGGCCATAATCTAATGCATCCACAAAGTCCCGTATACTGTAGCTTTGATGTTGATGATGAGTCTTTTGGAGAACTTTTAGCATCATATACACACTGTTAGGCTGTTGAATTGAGTCCAAAATAATTACCCCGTCCTGGCTAAGTATATTCCATCTGACAGCGATCCGGCTTATATAAAGAGAGCCGTCTCTGTATGCACTCACAGCACACTCCCAGGAGGCTGGTACGTGTGACAACTGCAGGTTACTTATGATGCCAGTGG